>MU621110.1:0-46547 GCA_025399215.1 Globomyces pollinis-pini | reverse complement strand
GTCTTAGTAACTGAATTACACTAATTCAATAGTTTTTTAACACATATAAAACGCATTGGATTTTCAGACTCAATCTTGACAAATGAAGGTATTACAAATGTCCAAAACTCACCAAAGATGTGTTGATGCAAAGAACGGTTACCCAGACAATTACTGAAACTACATTTATTGCAAATGGAAAGCGATTTCATTTTTACGATGTTAGTGGACTTTTACACCACCGAAAGCATTGGTTACCGTACTTTCAAGATATAATTTTAACTATATTTCTTGTTGATTTATCAGCTTATGATCAAATGATGGCAGAAAATCCGGAAATGAATCGAATGGTGGATGCATTAAATCTATTTAAAGAAATATTACAACACAAACTTTTGACTCGATCGTGTATGTTGTTGCTCTTCAACAAAAAAGATCTGTTTGAGAAAAAGGTTTGTTTGGTCCCCATCAAGGATACATTTCCAGACTTTCCAGGTAATTTTTATTAATAATTTAATATGAATTTAGGAGAACCAAAGTCTGCAAAAGCTGGAGGTGCATATTTTGAAAAACAATTTAGGAAACATAATGAAAAATTAAATAAGAATATAACAGTTCACTATACATGTTGTACGGACACTAAATTGGTAGAAAAGGTCGCGACTAATTTATTGTAAGGAATATATGTCTAACATAAAGGGTATCTGTAACCAATCTAATGTTATCATCTGTGGGCCTAATGTAACACTGCATGTACATGAACCCGAAAAGATATTTTAATATAATACTCTTTGATCCATAGTTTACTATTTCCAAAAATTGTTTTTTGTTTCAAAGAGATAAATTGCTGTGTGACGAATTGATTGTGATCAACATGTGAGTTTTCCTTCACAATGTCAGACATTCTAGAGGGAGAAGACTTTGCAGGTACATTAAAGCTATTAGCATCATGGGGATTCAAAGACACTGCATTAAATAGAAAAGCACTTTATCATTCTGGTGGGCAAATTCAACAAGCGATCGAATACATTGAAAACCCTCAAGCTGCCATTGAAGAAAGTAAACCAAAACCTCCCCCAAGAGAACCGGAATATCTGTTTTCAGTATTAGATGATGAAAAGAAAGAAGCTGTTTTAACGATCGGAGGTTTGTATTCAATTGGCTGATGGTAGGAATGGGATTCACTGACGAAGGAAAGATTAGAAATGCATTGAGTTTATCAGATTGGAAAGTTCAAGATGCTGTTGAATTGCTGTTGGCGGACAATGGCATGTTATCCAGTTCATTTGAAGGTCGTCCCAGTAATGCTGGTCGTAATACTAGCAGTGCAATAACTGATTTCCCTCAATCTTCCACCAGAAATGACTTATACAGCAATTCTTACTCCAACAGTAATTCTTACTCATACACTGGCACTGGTGGCCCTGTAGCTACAGGATACTCATATACAAATCCTTCTGCAAATGTTAATTACAATTCCTCTGCAACTGTTCATTATCCTCCACAACAAGTACATAATCCATTTACAACATCAAACCAAGAAGTAATGAGTAACTACAACAACAATCCATTTGGTAGTTCGATGCCCACCAACACAGGTCCAAATTACAACATTCATCAAAACATGCAAACCAACTCCGTTTTTAGCAGTGTCCCTGTCAAAGCTAAAGAAGATAATCCATTTGCAGATACTCCATCGCGACAAAAATATGGCAATATTAGTGAATTTGATCCGTTTAGTGACAACAATAGGATTTAATAAACCATCCTTTTGCACATTGATAGATTATTTACGTCATTCATTCTGATACTTTCGATCTTTATAGACCAATTAGTAGTACAGGGCTTATGTCAGCCAACCATTTATAAATACGAAAAAAAAAAATACAGAAATCCTCTCAACCTTGCAATGTCTTCACCAATTCTTTTCGGAATCGAAAATCCTTTACTAGATATCTCTGCTGTTGTAAAGACTGAATTATTGACCAAGTACAACTTGAAAGATAACGATGCGATCTTGGCTGAAGATGTTCACAAACCATTGTATGATGAATTGGTCAAAAACTACGATGGTATGATAACAGTTGCTTAATTTATCTTTAGTTGTTTATATTGCCGGTGGAGCTGCTCAAAATACTCTACGTGGTGCTCAATACTTACTACCTGCAAACTCAACCGTTTATGCTGGTGCCGTTGGTAAAGATTCAAACTGTGAAATCCTGAAAGCTGCCGCAAAGAAGGATGGTTTACATACTATTTACCAACTTACTGATCTTCCTACCGGTAGATGTGCTGTCTTGATTACCGGTCACCATCGTTGTCTTGTAACTGACTTGCAAGCTGCTAATGCATTCTCCATCGACCATTTGGAAAAACCTGAAGTGTGGAACTTTGTTGAAAATGCAAAGTTTTACTATGTTGGTGGTTACTTCCTCACAGTCTCCCCTCCATCCGCCATGAAAATTGCCAAGCATTCCTTGGATAACAACAAAACTTTCTCTTTGAACTTATCAGCTCCATTTGTATCCCAATTCTTTACCCAACCATTAAATGAATTAATGCCTTATGTTGATGTACTCTTTGGAAATGAAGCTGAAGCTGAAGCATTCTCTGTGTCTCAAAACTTCAACACCACTGATGTCAAGGAAATCGCATTGAAGGCTGCCGCCCTTCCAAAGCTTTCCTCACGCCCAAGATTGGTCGTCTTCACTCAAGGTATACATGACACCATTGTATGCTACGAAGGAAAGATTTCCACTTTTCCAATTATTGCCATTGAACAAAGCAAAATCGTTGATACCAATGGAGCAGGTAATTTGGCGAATTTTATTCATTCTAGGTGATGCATTCTGTGGTGGATTTTTATCACAATTTGTTCAAGGTAAAAGTCACGAACAAAGTGTTGCAGGTGGGCATTATCTTGCTCATGTTGTCATTCAACGTACTGGTCCATCTTTCCCAGAAACTCCTCACACTTTTAAGTTTTAATTTGATTGTTTGAAAATGTTCATTTAATAAAGTCTTGTAGTAGAGTCATCTCCAGTTTTACTCTTATCGAAATGTGATACTAAAGCCAGATCGTGAATTTCTTTCTTTTCAGTTTTTCTACAATGCAAGTCCCTCCTCCATTCCCTCCCCCCTTTATTCCGATGATCCCTATGGGAAAACCTGAGCGAAGACCTCAAGCTCCCCCTCCCACAATTGTACTTTTGTTCTTATTGATCGTTAGCCCCAAGCTACTTTATATATCCGAAATCTAAACGAGAAATTGAAAGAAAAAAGTATTAAACTAATTGAATTAACCAAATTCAGCTATTCAAGTTGGTCTGGAAACCATTTTCTCAACTTTTGGTACCATTGTTGATATTCGAGTCAAAAAAAATATTAGACATCGAGGACAAGCATTTGTATCTTTCGATTCAATAGAGTCTGCTACTGAGGCTATGACCAAAGCTCAAGGATTTCCATTGTTTGAGAAACCAATGGATATTCAGTATGCACGAGAACCGGCGTTTGCTGTGAGTTCTCTAGATGGACCAGCAAAGTTGGAAGCGCACAGAAAAAGAAGAGCTCAAGAAAAAGGTTTGATTTTAGTAATTATAACTGTATCAGTGTCAAAGAAAGTCAAGGCTGATCAAACTGGTGATGCTAAACCAAAGAAGAAAGGTATTTTTTTGCAGCTCTAAGTGTATATAGTTGGCGGTGACGATAATCTACCACCTAATGCGATTTTGTTTGTGCAAAATCTTCCCAAAGATACCACCGAAGCTACATTGGTTGGAATGTTTTCCCAATTTCCTGGTTTCAAAGAAGTTCGTCTTGTTCCAGGAAAGAGTGATATTGGTATGTTACACCCAATGCTAATCGTTAGCTTTTGTTGAATATGATACCGATGGTGAATCATCAGTAGCAAAGCAATCATTACATGGTTACAGAATCAGTGCAGATAAAGAAATCAAAGTTACTTTTGCCAAAAAATAAAATATTAATGGTACACTTGCACGTAAAATTCATCGGATATTGATGAATTTTCATTGTCCATTAATTTTAAAATGAAGTCTATTGTTTTGTCTTGTGTTAAAATGGTTACGTTTATTAGAGTCATCTGGGATGAAAATACAGGAACAAATACAAGTGCGTTACACTAGATGATGTATGCTGCAGGAACAAGACCTTGCGTGAATCCATTGGATACCTTTGAATTAAATCAACACTTAAATTACCATCATCCACCCAGTACCATCATCTTCGTGTATAATATCTACCGAATCACCAACATTTACACTTAGCTCTTCTTTTCCATTTTGTACATATGCATAAAGTATTGTCTAAGGTCAATTTTGAATACCATACTCCTTTGTTACTCTTCCTCTTCATTTCCAACTGCGTTTCATTTAAAGTGGTGTTTGACTGTACTATATCTTTTGGAAAATCAATTGCGATATAGGTTGTTGGGACTACACCTATCGTTCCCGTCTTCATTATGGTTGTCCATCCCGTTCCATCATCTAACTCATAAATCAAATCATATCTACCTAGTTTGATAATAATCACATCCTCGCCTTCATAAATAGTAACTTCTTCAGAGTTTGTTCCATAGTAGTCATATAATACTTTTACACGGGAACCAGGCACTGATTGACTGATTAAGGCAGGCTTGTTTAATGATGGTTCTGATACTGTCAGAGACAAATGTTTTTCATCGTGTTTTTCCTGTTGAGAATATTGGGGTAACAAATGGTTGTGAATCTCCTCATTCTTTGCCTTTTCTGGTTCTAAATCTTTAACGACAATAGTAGGTAGAGCTTTTGATGTATCAATTTGATTGACTTGATCCACGTAAAAGTCTTTAAACGTTAGAGTACTAGGACTTTGATTCAATAACAGATTGGCATTTGGTTTGGAAAGGCACGTTTCGACAATAATATCTCGTTTTAATGATTCTCGTTTATATGGATCGGATACTGATCTCTTCTTGTCCAGCAATCGTTTTACTCCTGTACACTGAGGTGGTATTTTCATTTCACATTTCAAGTGAGCATTGAATGCACTATTGTTATAATTCAAGACAGGTTACCATTCTGTAAAATAAGAATAATGTTATTTTACCTTTACAAGAGAGTCCGGTGTTATTCACATTGAGTCCCCAAATTGTTTGTTGACAATAATCACATGCGACTGGGATAGCAAAGTAAGTTGGCTTAAATTGATGGTGGCAACTACCAGGAGGAAATGCTAAGAGTTTAAACTTAAGTTAAATGCATACTTCCCACTGAGTCTGTAATCTTTTCCATTAAACAGTTATATCGGAAAAGATTTATCTCTGCCAAAAATACAGCTTGTTTTTCTGACAATATTTCTTCATATACTTCTTCTTGAGACCCTAACAATGGGTTCTTCTGATACGTTTCGAGTAGTTTTTCCATCCCAATCAGGCCTTGTTGTCTCATTTTAATCTCTTGAGAAGTTTGATGTGCCTTTCGTTTACATTTCTCCAACTTATTTCCCAGAAAAGTCACTGAATATTCATCTTTGACGATATTTCCCTACAATTTAGAATTGTATTGGCGTACATCTTCTTTCCATAGTCCACATGGTTTAAATCGTAAACTTTCCTCGTCAAATAATCTCTGAGTTGGTGGTGGAATTTTTGTATCCACAGACGCATCGCATTTACTTATCGTATCATGAGTGCCTTTAACAATTTCCAGTTGACTTTGAAGAATCTCTTGTTCAGACTTAATGTAGCTTTGCCAAATTTCAATAATACTGTTATTATGTGATATTCCGAGATCCTGAAATTGTAGTAATAGTGAAGGAACATCTTCTTCATAATGTCTTATTTGAGCCTTCTCGGTCATATCAATTGTGACTAGGTAAGTATTCTAGAGTAAATTTAAAATGATTTCCTTACTTTCGCATTGTTCATATCAAGAATTTCTTGATGCCAAATTCTTCTACGTCTTTCTTTACTCTTGTCATCTGCAGCCCATTCATACCGTTCTTTTGCAACTTCAACCAAATCACAAGCAGCATCATAATCCGTTTTACATTTCTCTAAATCTTGCTGAAGTTTTTCCCATTCTAATTGAAATTTGTTTGCAAAAGTTTGATGTCGCTTTCTAGCTTCATCGCGTTTAATTGCCAATAATTTTAATCTATCACATACAGTTTGATTGATAACTTCTGAAGATTTCAAGTGCATTTTGGATTTTTCTAACGTATCGTTGAGTATCCGGTCCCATGTTTCTTTCATGCCACTAATATAAGATTGATTGTTGTTTACCAATTTTCCAATTTAACTTCCTCAACGATTCCTCTCTTTTTACTGTGTTTCTTAACAAGATTATCTAATTTTCGACTAAATTCTTTTTCAAGATCTGCTTTATCTCGAAAGAAATCTCTTATTTTATACGTAAAATTTATGTAGCTTGACTATAGAATATTAACGTTCTATAAATCACATTACCAATCGTTCCCCCAACTTTAATTCCTAAGGATTAATAATAATACTAGTTAATACTTGTAACTCTACTGCCATTTTTGGTTGTTGATAAAAAATATTTGGATTTAACCTCTTTAACAAACAAATTCAACGCGCTTGAGAATAGATAAAACTGTTTGGAAACAAAGATTTACATTTATAAAAAGTTTATTCAGAAAATGGTACAATCAATACTGGTACCTTCGAATTGTTCAACACATATGAAGAAACTGATCCTAGAATAGCCCTTGCTACCATTCCTTTTCCATGACTTGCCATTACAACAAAATCAGGATGAAGAATATCAATCTTATGCTGAATGACCAATCGAGGGTCACCCGCAGTTGAAATACCTCTAACATTGAACCCTTTTTGAATAAACATCTGTCCAAGATCTTTTAATAGACTGTTTGATAGTGTTTTTTCATGCTTCATGAATTCTGTAATGCTGGCTATTTATGTTAATTTTACGTGTTTACATTTATAAGCATTAAATAAGGGATTTGCTGCGTTCAAGATTGGCAAGTATAATTGAGATGATTCTTTTGCTCTTGCATGAATAAGCACAATTTGATCAGTTGTAGAGTTTAATAGATGATTGATAGCAAATTGTATGGAATGAATTGTATTTTGAGAATCATCCACAGCAATTAAGACAGTTCTTGATGGTTTAAAATGCTCTGATTGAATATGATCCAGAATGACTTCATGATTGAAATTTTCGACTTGTTGATTATCCATTGAGTTTAATTGAAATTTCTCCATTGTTTAAATAAGATTCCAAGAATTGAATTTTTCACAATTAGTTTTTATCATTCACAATGACCAGCTGAACACATTTGGGATCCTAATTTGAATCCTAATCTGATGTATTTTTGGATAGTATTTTGGAATAGTGTTTTGATATCCTAATCCGATGAAATATTTTCTGTTCGTTTTACTTCACTTGTATAAAAAAAAAAGAAATTACCTACTTACCTATTTATTGAATTAGTACCAATGTTCATCAAAAGAGTAGTAAAATCATGGTCGATTTCAAATCAATTCAAATCAATGTCATTGAATTTATTTCCAAAAAATCTTAGATACCAATCAACTACGGATACTCATCATATAGACATCAAGGATAGGATTAAAAATATACATCAAATAAATAATTCAATCAATAGTATGATTGTCCATATACAATCACAAGGTAGATTTCAAAATATTCAAGAAAAGTTAAACGATATTGACAATGAATTGAATGATGACAATATCTGGTCAACAAATCAAAAACGAGCTATTGAATTACAAACTTTATCTTCAAGACTTTCAGAAGATTTCCAACAATTGAATGATTTCAACCTTACCATTCAAGATTCAAATCAATTATTGGAATTAGCAATAGAGGAAAATGATGAATCATTAGTAACTGTAGTTCAAACAGATTTAGAACAATTGGAAAATGTATTGCATAAATTCTATTTGAAATCACTCATGTCAGATGATGATGATGTAAATGGTTGTTTTATAGAGTTGCATGCTGGTGCTGGTGGTGCCGAATCGTGTGATTGGACTCAAATATTGACAAAGTAATGACCGTTTAAAAATTAATGGTATTTAATAGAATGTATGAACGATGGGCAATCAATCAAGGTTATAAAGCAACGGTTGTTGATTATACTCTGGGAGAAATTGCTGGATATAAAAACTCTACAATTGAAATCAAAGGAGAATATGCTTATGGTACATTCATTGTTCAATTAAGATCCAGGTTGGTCCAAATATGAAACTGGAGTTCATCGATTCGTTAGAAACTCACCATTTGATGCACAAGTAAGTTTACCTCTATCACCATTATAAACTTTGATTTATCTACCTATTTGAATATCCTCCATTTAATAATCCATTCTAATAACTGTAGCAAAAACGTCACACCTCTTTTGTATCTGTTCAAGTTTTACCTCAAAGTTCCGATATGCATTCCATGAAACCCGTTCATATTGAACCAAAAGATTTAAAAATTGAAGTTATGAGAGCTCAAGGTGCAGGTGGTCAACATGTCAACACAACAGAATCAGCTGTCCGGATAACACATTTACCCACCAATACTGTTGCTGCTGTAATTACATGAACCATCTATTAACTTTATAGTGCCAAGATCAACGTTCTCAACTTCGGAATAGAGAAGCTGCAATGATATTATTGCAAATCAAATTAAATTCTCAACGACTGTTATCTCAGGCAAAAGCTAAACGTGATGCTTATGCTAGTCAAGAAGATGCTGGATGGGGTAATCAAATCCGAAGTTATGTGTGCCAACCATATCATTTGATTAAAGATTCTCGCTCTGGTCATTCAACTGCTAATATTGACGGTGTTTTAGAAGGGAGGTTGCTACAAGAATTTATGGAATCTTCGTTGTTGCATTTTAAGAAATCCAAAACCAATGAAGACAATTAAACACATCTAATAAATTAATATAACTGTTTCAAATACTCTAACGTCCAAAATTACTAGATATCAGTTCAATAATAAAACGCATATCTCATCTAAATAGGTTTTTATTAACAATTTAGATAATTTGATCTTTGGAACGATTTGCTTTCAATTCAACCAATAATGGTAAAATTTCATCTAATGAACGGACAACACCACGGTTTTTGGAATTTGGATCATCTCTATTTCGACAATTGACAGATCTTGAGGATTCTTCGTCAGCACCAACCACAAAAATGAAATTCCAATGAGCAATCTCAGCATTTCTGATCTTTTTCTTGAACATATCACCCGATAAGTCGGATTCAACAAATAGTCCAGCATCATGAAGAGTTTGTTGTACTTCTTGACAGTAGTCGTTGTAGGCTGCTGCAATAGGAATGACCATGATTTGACGAGGAGATAACCAGAATGGCCATAACCCACCGAAATTTTCCGTTAAAATAGCAACCATACGTTCAACAGATCCGAGAACAGCACGATGAATCATGACCGGTCTGGCAAATTGGTTTTCTGGATCATCTGTACGATATTCCAAGTTAAATCGTTCAGGGAGTTGGAAATCCAATTGAATAGTGGCACATTGATGGCGACGACGAAGAGCATCAGACAAGACAATATCAATTTTTGGACCATAGAAAGCACCATCACCAGGATTCAATTCCCAAGGTTGGTCGAATCTAACAAGAGCATCACGCAATAATTCTTCGGCTTTATCCCAAGTTTCGATTTCTCCCAAATACTTTTCTGGTCTAGTGGATAATTTCATGTAGAAAGTAAATCCAAAGAGATCATAAATGTATTTTATAAATTCCAAAACGGCGTCCATCTCTACACCAAGTTGATCCAATCGACAAAAGATATGAGCATCATCTTGTTGGAAACGACGCACACGAGTCAAACCAGAGAGTGCCCCAGATGCTTCGTTACGATGGATAACACCAAAATCAGCAAGTCTTAAAGGCAGTTCACGATACGATCGTTCCCTCAAACCAAACATCAAACAATGACCTGGACAGTTCATAGGCTTCAATGCAAATTCTTCTTTTTCAATTGGCAAGGTAAACATATTTTCCTACATTGTCAGTCAAAAAGAATCATACAGCATAATTGGCATAGTGTCCACTAATCTTCCACAGTTTAGTGTTGTACATATTGGGTGTGATAACTTCATGGAAACCACGTTTTCGATACTCTGATCTTTGTAAATCGACTAAAGTATTATAGATTCGAGTTCCATGAGGTAAGAAAAATGCCGAACCAGGTGATAATTCATTGAAAAAGAATAATTCTTGTTCCTAAACAAATATTAATACTTTCAAAAATAAACAAGGATGTTTAAAAAAAAACAATTGCATAAAGTAACTTACAATTCCCAATTTACGATGGTCTCGCTTTTCGGCTTCAGCCATGAATTGTTCATATTCTTTCATCATCTTGTTATCAGGGAAAGAAATTCCATAAACACGTTGAAGTGAATCATTATTTTGGTCTCCCAGGAAATAAGCAGCAGAGTTCTTGGTAACCTTCAATGCTTTAATCTTCCCAGTGTGTGGAATATGAGGCCCGTAGCAAAGATCAATAAGCGGTCCACATCTATAGACAGTAGTAGAAGTATTGTCTGGGATTTTATCATTAATGATATGGACTTTATATTTGTTATCCTGATGTTTAGTTCAATTAGTCTAATACCTTGAACATTTCCAAAAGATTTTCTTTGGTCATAACCAATCTTTGAAATGGTTGCTTTTCGGAAATTGCACGTTTGGTCAAAGTATGTAAAGAATCATAATCAACACTTGAAACAGCACTACAAACAATGAACCAAAAATTAAAAATTACCGATCCATAGCCATTTCGTAATAAAATCCATTTTCGATTGGAGGTCCAATACATAAATGACAACCATAATGACCTTCACAAGCTTCACCAAGAACATGTGCAGATGAATGCCAAAATACTTTCTTTCCATCAGGAGATTCAAAATCCAATAATTGTAAATCACAAGATTTTTCCAAGACTCTGGTCAAATCAAATAAAACTCCATCAACTTTAGCAATGACTGTACGTTCAGCTAAAGACTTTGAGATGGTAGCAGCAATTGACAAAGGAGTAGTTTCCCATGCAATTCCGTCCATAAATCTACCATCAGGCATATGGATTTTAATAGGAACTCTTGGTTTGTTTGCAATTTCTTCATCATATATTGCTTTGAGTTCATCAAACATCTTAATTCGATGGTCAATATAGTCAGGTTTTGGAGAGCACTTTAAAATAAGTAACTTATAATTCATACCTCCAATGGATAACCACTTTTATCTTGCTTCTTTTTCTTTCCAGTATCTGCACCCATGAATTAATTCGAAAAAAAAAAGGTAGGGTGCAAATTGAAGTGTATGATGGATGACTCAGAAGATGAGGTAAATTATGGTTTAAACAAGATACAATGGGCTATTGATGATCGCATTATTTGAGTAAAGAGTGAGTTGCCATTGGCAATGCAATAGTCTAAAGGTCGTGTTTTCCCTTCATTTTTAAATGTCTGCCTTCGCTGCTTTTCCAACAATTCCTTATGAAGGTCCTGGATCTAAAAACCCTCTTGCATTCAAATATTACAACAAATCTCAGGTTGTTTTGGGGAAGAGAATGGCTGATTGGTTAAAGTTTGGTGTTTGTTTTTGGCATACATTTCGTGCCGTTGGATCAGATCCATTTGGTGCTGCAACCATGATTAGACCTTGGTCTACAGTTGATATTCTTGACGATCAAATCTTGACCAAGTGTAAAGAAAGAGTTGATGCTGCTTTTGAGTTATTTATGAAATTAGGGTAAATTCAAGTTTGTTTGGCTGATCTATAGGATCGAATATTACACGTTTGGATTTTGAAGATTATAACTAAATCTTAGATTTCATGATAGAGATGTCGCTCCTGAATTGAATACAATTGACGAAACTAATGATCTTTTAGAAAAAGTGACAGATTATATGTTGGAGAAGCAAAAACAAACAGGCATTAAGCTATTGTGGGGTAATTTTTTTATATTAATGCAATAGGTACTGCTAATTTGTTTTCACATCCTCGTTATGCAAACGGTAAGTGCCTTGTACAATTCATCTATATGTAGGAGCTGCAACTAATCCTGATATTCACGTATTTGCTTATGCGGCTAGCCAGGTGAAGAAAGCCATGGAAGTAACACACAAGTTGGGTGGTAACATGAATTTTAGCTTAGTATTTAGGTTCTGGGTAACCACACGTCACTCAATTAATCTTAGCTATGTGTTTTGGGGAGGAAGAGAAGGTACGTGATGCAAGTCAATTCCAATCAATATTTTCTTCATCTTCCTAATATTCATTAACTAATGTATTAGGATATCAAAGTCTGTTAAATACTGATTTGAAAAAAGAATTGGATCAACTTGCTTCATTTTTTCATATGGCTGTAAAGTACAAACAAAAGATTGGAGCCAATTTTCAATTCTTCATTGAACCTAAACCAAAAGAACCAGTAAAAAATTGAAATCATTAACCAGATAGACTAAACATCAATATGATTATGATGCACAAACAGTGATGGGATTTTTACTTTACTATAAATTGGATGATCATTTCCTTTTAAATATTGAACCAAATCATACAACTTTGGCAGGGCATTCATATGAGCATGATATTGCAATTGCAGTCGCGTATGGAAAACTAGGGTCCGTAGATTGCAATACTGGTGATGAATTACTGGGTTGGGATACTGACCAATTTTTAACGGTAACAAAATTAAATTCAACTTTAGGATGAAAAAAAAGCAACGTTAGTAATGAAAGAGATTATAAAGATGGGAGGTTTTACATCCGGTGGTTTGAATTTTGATTGTAAAGTGAGAAGAGAATCTACAGAATTGGAAGATATTCTCATTGCACATATTGGATCAATGGACGTATTTGCTAAGGGATTGTTGAATGCTGCTTGGGCAGTTGAACATGGCAGACTTGATCATTTGAAATCTGAACGGTACTCCAGTTGGAAAGATAAGCTTGGAATCAAAGTAAGATACAATGGCATTATTTATGTTGCAGGTCTCCAGTAACGAATCTGCTTTTGAGGAATTGGAAGCGTTTGCCAAATCCAACATTGTAACGCCAAAGAGTGGGAAACAAGGTAGATTTGTGATTATTTACAATAGAAATGTTTGAAAGTATCTTTAATCAAGAATTGCATCAGATTCCTTAATAAATATCGTGATTTTATGATACTTTACATTCATCTGGTACATTCATAATTTCTTATTCTCTTTTAATGAACTATAATTGAGAGTTTGTTTGCTTGGAGAAACTTTGTTGGTATAAACGCGGAATAAAAAAGCAGGACAATACTTGCTAATAATCTGAATAATTTTAGATTACCAAAATCAAATTGATACTATTTTGTAGTAAACTATGACATGTACTGGTAGTTTTACCCTTTTTTTTGCAAGTCCTTCAAAGCAACGTTCAAGATGAACCAGCAACATCTAAATTAACAAAACATTTCGTCCCACCTTGAGTACAATATCGTTTCAAAATGGCGTGATGTGAGACTATATAAAGAGTAACCATGTCCACATTAAAAAAAGCATCATGACAGTTGAATTAGAATGTAAAGATGGAGTATGTATACTGCCATCTGCAACAGTTAAACCACATTTGAAAGAAGGTTGGAAAAGTCCATTGCAATGGAAGATATTTGATATAAAAACCTTATTTCAGTTACAATATTTGGATGGTTCACCTTACAAGACTGAAAAATTACCATCAGCTCATATCTTTGTGTGTAATTTATATTCTATTCATTTTAGTTTGGTCAGAGAAAGATAATACATCTGATTTATGGATTCAAGCATTAGATTTACAAGATAGAATGGGAGAACATGGAGAATTAATTTCAATCAATATTGATGGTCATCAAACTGTATCTGAATTAAAAGCAATCATTCCTGATATACCAAATTTGACTCATTGTCTTGATGTAACAGGTCAAATGAAAGAGTTTTGGGAATCAAGTGAATATACTGATACACCTTGCTTTATTGGTGTAGGACCAAATGATTACATTTTTTGGATTGGTACAGTGAATGATTCATTTTTTGATGAATTAAAGAAAATGATCGATTATATTGACAAAAATGATGCTGCTAAACGATATTTCGTGTCTCCACTTGTAGGCACTATTTTCAATTTCAATGTACCAGATTGTTCATTAACGTTTGTGTAGTTATTGGAAGAAGCTACTTATTTGAATGAAAACAGGTACAATTCAAAGTCTCCAGCCAATGTAGTTTTGATTGATTGTAAGTACCTATATGTAACTAACGTTAGTTTGGGGTACTTGGTGTCCACCATGTCGAAAAGCTCTCCCAAAATTGATAGAATATCAAAATAGATTTGGTGATTCATTACAAATCATAGCAGCAAATATTGATCATCTAAGTTCAAAATATTCTGTTGATCAAACTCGAGTTCAAGAAACTTTGACTGAATTAGATTGTTTATCATTAACAACAATTATTGATCAGGAATCCGTGTTTTTAAAACTATTCAAAGACTCCAAAATGGCTGGTATTCCAACAATGATGATTATCCATCATGGTGTTATTGTAGCAGTTGATTATGCAAATCCCATTGAAGAAGCTTTAGAAACATTGATGAAAACACAATATAGAGTTGTTACAAAAGTGGAAAAGACTATTACAACCAAAAAGCCTGTCGATGGCAATATCGTTGTCAGTACAAAGTCTGTCAAGACCGTCACAACCAGTCCAGTTAGTTTAATACGTTAAATATTGAATATATGGACCATTGAATTAGATTTTTCAATCTTTTTGACTTTATATTGGATAATAATTGACAAATCTATAACAATATCTGAGAACGACAAGAAACGCGAATATGGTATTGGCGTGGTTGAGATATTCAATATCTCAATCATTTAGTAAAACCTTTCCAAATCTTCTTTCTAGAACTTGGTGTAAATTTCCGACATGAATACACTCTATATACCAGACGCACGAAATTTCAACAATTTCAAATGTCTCATTTAGATAACATTGAATAGGATTGTTCCAACCAATTATGATAGTATTTTAATACTATTGACATCAAGATGATTTGATGTATAAAAAAAAAGAAAAAATGTAAGGGTTTCCAACAGAAATGGTAAAGATGTAGACATTAATGATAGTTATTCTATTCATTTTTCAAGACACTGGTAGGAAATACAGTAACAGTGGAACTCAAGAATGATCTATCCATCACAGGTTTTGAATCATTTGAACTAAATAAATTAGGAACTCTACTATCAGTTGATCAATTCTTGAATATTAAATTAGATAATATTGTTGTAAAAGATCAAAAGAATTTCCCTCATATGGTAAATGAATATTATCATTGATGGTTAGATGGCTGTCAAAAATTCATTTATTAGAGGTTCTGTTGTTCGTTATGTAAAGTTACCAGCACATTTGGTTGATACAGAGTTGTTACAGGATGCAGCTAGGAAAGAAGCTCAAAATCAACAGAAATAAAATTCATATACTTTGTTATTTTACTATTGTCAAACTACTATATAGATATACATTTGTAAGGTATCAGAATAGAACAGACATCAAGTAAGTTTTTCGTCATGATGATAAATGTATCTGAAAAGCCCAACTGGATAAACTTGTTATTCATTATTACATGCAATATGATAAAAAATCACTTTAATGATGACTGGTTATTACAACTATTAGGATCATGACCATTCATTCTTCAATTTGAAAGTCTCTTGTACATGGCTCAAGTAAAGCCAGTAATGAACAGACTGAAGCCATCACCTATTGAGTTTGTATTAAGGGTTGTTTTGTATAGTAGCTGATACTAATATGTATAACAGAATGGAGATCAAATTATAAAGGTCATATCCTTGGTAATTTAATCAAAGGTATCCTCGAATGTATGGATTGGTCTTGTGGTAAACATATGAAAGTATAAACACAACAGTCAGGTGACGTGTCAATGAGTCCAAAGACAGATAATTAAACAACAGATCAAACTATAGAATTGAAATCAATAAGATATATTAGAAATGAAAAATCACAAGTATTTGAGGAATGAATAAAAAAGAAAATTGCTATACAGGGAATTAAAACAGTCTCCTCTCTACTGTATTTCCATTTAAAAATACTGGTTTCAATTGTTTCCTAGAATATCTACACAACTCTTTTTGAACATTCTCCCCATTGATTTTAGCTTCAATTTGTTTCTTTTGCATGGGGGTAATCAATTTTAATGATTCCAATTCTGGAGAATAATGAGTTTGATTTGCTACCAATACTTGGTCAGACTGAGAAAGTGTATTATCATTGTAAGATGAAAGTTTTAAAATATCAGTAGGATAAGTAGGTTTGGTCACCATCGGTTGTAATGAAGATCTTCGAATGGCCGGGGTAGTTTTATAAGTATGTTCAAATGACGGTTTAAATCCTTTGATGATATACTTTGGAGTGGTGGATTGGCAAGATATCGTCATTGGAAATAAGGTGTTTGGAAAGTGAAAAATACGGTGGTTTTTAAACTACTTTTTGGGGTGGGCTTTGGTGACACCATTTTAGTGAAAATCAAGGCTTCGACACTTGGTCCCTTAAGTTGCCGTTTCAGCCATCTTTTTGTGTTGAAGAGGCATCTTCAATTGCATCATATCCTATCCGTTAACTTTCAAATAATCTCTTCTTTTAAACTATTGAATTTTATTGATTCACGAAATTTAATTACAAGTTCTTTTGGATCAACAATTTTCATAAACTACCCTTCAGTTTTGAATATCACCACTTTCTACACGAGTCACGATCGGATATACTGAAACACATTATAGTACAAAACAACTCCAACCATTGCTCCCAAATGACTTCCAAGATCAATGTTACCTTCAAATGACAAACAATGTAATAAATGGGTTACAAACTCTTCCAAGTAATATGCATGGATATGTTCCCAACTCTTCATCTGACACATTAGTAGCATATGCATGGCAGTTATGATGGCATTACTACCATAAAGTTCGCGATATTCCCAATTTCGTCCATTTCGTTTATGGTACAAAAGAAATCCAGCCGAAACGGATAATGTGCTTGCCACATAAAATGAAATGAAATCAACCAGAGACCCAAAGAAGGTATATACTTGGGGTACTAGAGTATAGTATCGTAACATGACATCAATAAATTGTAAGAAACTTGGATGAAAAAAAGGAAATGAAATCAAAGAGATATAATGACGATGTGAAATTGTATCATACCAATTGACAGTCATATACTTTTTCATTTGATGTTTAAGTCTGATGGATCTGATCCATAAAATTATTTGGTAGGATATAAAACTGATCACATTTAAAAGAACAAGTATTTCAAGTAGAGACCATTTGTTACCAAGATTATCAAGTTTCAGTGATTTTCCAAAATGTCTGATTGTAGGTGATAAAAATTCGGTAGGAATACCCAATATACATTCCTGAATGGTATAATAATTCAATAGCGTTTTATCAAACTTGAAAGTGTCGTGAATTTTTTCCATTATTGGAAATAGGATATCTTTCCAAATTCTGGTGAACCCTTTGATGGGTAGATGACAAGCGCGTCCATGATAACTAGGCAAACAAACGCAACCAACATAAGGAATATTATAACCTATCTGATTAAATTTTGTCCATGTACCATAAAGACAAGTCACATAATCTGAATCAGGGGAAAATTGATGAAACCAATCCAATACT
The DNA here is from genome assembly GCA_025399215.1 of Globomyces pollinis-pini. Lineage (NCBI taxonomy): Eukaryota > Fungi > Chytridiomycota > Chytridiomycetes > Rhizophydiales > Globomycetaceae > Globomyces > Globomyces pollinis-pini. The sequence goes on along the minus strand of MU621110.1, from coordinate 28,823 downwards.
TTTGAAAAAGAGTTTAAAGAAACCAACAACCAATTTGATAAAAAACCAATGTAAATATCATTTGAAGAAGTTTTGATAGTAGAAAATAAACCATAATTTTGATAGATAACTTTACCTACCCGATTTAGATTATAGCCTTACGATACTTGAAAGACTCTTTTGTTGGGTTACTGATCCATAACAAACCCATCAAAATCATTATAAATTTTACTGAATTACGATCCATGTATTGAGAGTGAAAATTATTTTCCTTCTTTACATGGTTCAAAAAAATCATATTAATCTAGTAAAGTCATCAAAGATTAACGTACTTAGGTATTGATAAACCTTTTAATAAATTATAGGTAACAAAAGGCATCAACTAACAATTAAAGAATCTTATTTCTATCAAAGCAGTATTGATAATTGATAGTGAAGGAAAGAAAGTATTATCAAAATATTACTGTAAAGAATTAAAAGATCAAGCAAAGTTGGAGAAGAATTTATTTGAAAAAACCAAAAAGTCATCTAGTAAGTATTATTACTATTACTTGTATATCATCAATAACGTACTATTACTTTTATTATCAATAACATCCTTTGATTGATTATTTAATGATAGGTGATATTATTTTATTCGAAAATTTAATAGTCATTTATAAACCCATTGTGGATGTGTTTATTTATGTATTGGGAGGATTAGATGAAAATGAGATTATGTTATCTGGAGTATTATTATCATTTGCAGAAGCTTTAGGGATATTATTAAAGTATTTTATGTTATTTATAACTTTATAGGAGTCAAATTGAAAAACGTACTATTTTAGAGAATATGGATACCGTATTATTAGCATTGGATGAAACTATAGATGATGGGTAAATGAATATTTAAATAATTGGATAGTGTTATACTTGAAACGGATGCTAGTGCTATAGCATCACGAGTGAGTAAACAAGGAACTGATAGTTCATCTATTCCTATTGCCGATCAAACTTTAAGTCAAGTATGGAAATCAGCCCAAGGGTCTATTATGCGATCTTTTCTACAATAAAGACTTTCAATTGACGTGTTTTTTCTCTTTTTGATCAAATGAAATTTAAATGAAATTTAAATCAAAATCTTTAATGAATTCAAATCTTTAATCAAATGAAATGAAATGAAATTCATTCGTTCCAACATGAATTTTTGTGAGTTTTAAGGTGGACCAGGCTTGAATCCAGCCATCGGAAAAATGCACCAATCAAATTCATTTGGATTTTCAAATCGATTTCAATCTTTCCTTTTCATTTTTAAAAAATGTTCAGAATTAAATCATTCATTCCAAAAAATATCAAATCAAGATCTTATCATGATAAAGTACTAGACCATTATAATGCTCCAAGAAATGTTGGCTCTTTAAACAAAAAAGATATTAATGTTGGTACGGGTTTAGTTGGTAATCAATTAATTATTAATAAAAAAAGGTGCTCCTGCTTGTGGTGATGTCATGAAATTACAAATATTAGTCGATGATGTAACGGGTGAAATTAAAGATGTCAAATTTAAAACTTTTGGTTGTGGATCTGCTATCGCTTCAAGTTCATTAGTCACTGAAAAAATTAAAGGTTTAACTGTTTGGGATGCTATGAAAATAACAAACGTCGATATTGCTAAAGAATTATCATTACCTCCCGTTAAACTTCATTGTTCTAGTAATTTTTTTTTCAATTCTAATTTTTTTAAAGTGTTGGCTGAAGATGCTATTAAATCTGCTGTAAACGATTGGCAATCGAAACGCAAATCAAAACAACCTGCTGCCAATGCTGTATAGAACACATATCATTCTACCTTTTATTGCTCAATAAAACTTTTATTACTCAATTATACACAATTGGATTTTTATACTTTTTATGAATAGAATTGGATTGGGTGATTGTCGATACGAATTGTCCTTGATCATTGCAACTTCACCAATTCAAAATTCAAAACAACCACACTTTGTATTTGTCTGTTTATATACATTATTTAAGCTATTCTGTATTATTAGTACCAATATGTGTTTGGTTCAAGTAAAAACCTGGTGGACGTAGATGCTCCAGATGTGTGTCAATACCTATCAATGCGTGACTAGATGGCTCAGTTTTGGGTCTTTTACATACCAAACTATCATTGGAACTATTATTTTCAAGAGCTTTGTTTTCAACAACTTCCCCTTCTACTAATTTAAAAAACAAAACCACTTACCTTGTACCAATTCAGATTCAGGATCATCTTGTTTTAAATATTTGATATTGATTCTTTTGATTTGACTTGGCATTCTTTTAATTTTTTTTGACTTCATTTCTACATCATTAACAACAACTTTTCAAGCCTGTTGATTCGTCATGACGCATTTGCTTTGGCGATTTTTTGATGTCATCTAAATCACAAAATGAAGAAGTGGACACATGTTGGTCAGTTAGATTTTGATCATCATTGTTTTGTTCTATATCTGATTTGAAATATTTATGTTTTGAAACTTTATCATATGTATCGCCTTGTAAAGCATTACATGGTTCTTCTTCAGACACACTTGGATAAGAATCGGTAGGTGAACCATTAGAATTAGATAATTCTTGTTCTGGTACATTTCGACCAGAAAATTCAGTTTGAATGTCAACACCTAAAGTTGAATTGATTTATTGAATACTCTGTTGAACATATTGTTGAGAAATTAAAGGTTTTTCTACATACTCTTGAAACCATTCAGAAAATTCAGTAATCAAAGGACTTGGTATCTAAACAAATTAAATTGAAAATCAAGAATTACCAAATATTGATAAACATCTTCATTTTCCAATACTAAAACTTTATTTAGTGGGATTCCAATATCCAAACATCGTTCTACCACATACGTTTCGACTTGTTTTTTTATAGAATCTTTAAATCTGAGAATTAGTTACATTACCCATTAATATATCGGAAATACAATCAAAAAATGTTGGAATCAATCTTCGAATAATTTCATTCCATACAGTAAAAGACATTGTATTCAACTCGCTCTGGTTGATTAAAGTTGATCGATTGGTAGAACTGAATGTAGGTGTTTTTGGATTCATTAGAGACATTTTGTTGAATTTAGTAAAGAAAGATTGTAAGAATCCTGCAATAGCATCTTGAGGAATACAAACATGATCATGTAAACAAGCATCTACTAAACTACAAACATACTTCCAATGTTGTATTGTTGGAATATAATCCAGTTTTTGACTTCTAATGACTTGTACCCAAGGAGTATCTTGAACTTTTTTGACAACAGACTGGATCTTTGTGGTATAATCTTTGATAATTTCTTCTTGTCCAGCTATCTTTTGTTTGATCAACTCTATCCTCTCTTCTAGATCTTTCATATACTTCATTTGAAGTTCTTGTTGAAATTTACTTTGCATTCTGTTTTGGAATGGTGAAACTCTATAATTTTTTTTTTCTTTTTTTTTTTTCTTTTTTGTTTTTCAATAATGGGCCCAAAAGTAGGAAGAAAACGTTCTCATCATGGAATTAGAGATATCAAAAGAGGTTTGAAAACCAAAGCCAGGTATGCATTCAACGACATTGATTCCTAGAACGAGAGATTTGGATAATATATTTGAAGATATGAAGCCAGAAAATAAAATAAAATTACAAAATCAAGCTGTGGATCCTGAATTACCTGGATTCGGTCAACATTATTGTGTAGAGGTATGTCAATGTGTTCTTTTAACCATTCAGTGTTCAAGACATTTTGTTGCTAATGATGCTTTTGTAAACCATTTAAAAACAAAATTACATAAACGAAGGTATTGGAATCAGTTTTATTCATTTCTAGAGTTAAAATTCTGTTGACTGAAAAGCCATATACTCAGAAAGAAGCTGAAGCTGCTGCTGGATTGAATTAATTGTACCTTTTATTCTTTTGATTGACAACCCAATTTATATCTTTCTGGACTAGATTTTTTTGTCTTTATATATCAGTTATTTTTAATCACTTTGTATCTACTTCAAATTAAAATTAGTATGAATTCTTAAAGATTTCATTCAACTAAGAAACGAAACCATTATTATCAATCTTTGAAAGTCACTATATTGATTGGCGACAGATGATGTATACCATTGTGTTGTTGATTTATCATACTCAAGATCCATTGCGTATAGCTGTTTATAGCAGTACCAAATTCACGATCAAGTATACATAGTAACGTATAACAGCGTGTCCTCTTTGCCAACAGTTTTTACTAGGAACTATGCTTCTTCAATTAAATTCCAAATACTATACCACATTGTAAGACCCATAACATACCAATAAATCGCCAAGTCCTCATTTGTACATCACGTCACGATAAACTCTGTGTTTGTTTCTTTTCACATTTTCATGTTCATCTCCGTGTTACTGACCTCAGTATTAGCACAAAACTTTGTAAATCAATACAACTTGACAATAGATTCAATACGATACTTCAGAATGTGCTCCAGTATATAGTACTAAAGATATTGCTGGAAAACAACCTCAAATTACAGTTGAAATTAAACCAGTTTCTGAATCTGGTTCATTAGCAGTTGCTGTCTTTGCTTTTGAGGATAGATACAATTTTGAATTTTCAAATGGATTCTCTGATTTATTGTTATGTTCAGAGGAGATGGTTAAAAAAGGTCAATGTTTAGAATCAGAGGTATCTAATTTGGTATTCATTTTATAAACAGGTAAATGGATTCTAATTAATCAAAAGCTTGGAGCATTTCATTTGATTAAAAATTCTACAACCCCAGTTTTAAATCAGAATGTTAAATGGTACATTACAATCTTAATAACCTGTTTAGGTATTAGATAATGAGTTTAATATCAATTTAGGGGAGTTCAAAAAAACACTTCATCATCATTAACTGAAGAAATACTTCCATCATCAATTGAAATACCTGAAAATACAAATAACGTGAATTCAAATAGTTCGAAATTATCATCAGATGGAGCAATTCATTCTAGATTATCCAATCATGATGAAAAGTTGAAACAATTATCTTCAATTACACATAGAAGTATTGGAAGTGTACCAGTTGATCCGAAATTAATTAAAATTAAATATAATGTGGAAGTATCCAGTTTATATTGTATCTATATATCCTCTTCCACACAAGAAGATGTACGAGATTTTACAACAAACTTTATATTAACGAATCCATATGGATTACTTCCAGCAATCTTTTACCCATCATTACCAGTAACATTTGAATGAATTTATATCGAATTAGTTTTATGCGACAATGTCTGTATTGTACTCTATTATTGGTGTATCATGGATGATTGTATCGTTTATGCATTGGAGGGTAAGAATATTTTTATATTCATCAGTATTTAGCAATTACTTCCTATTCAACATTATGTATCAGGAGTGATTGCATTCCTGGTTGTGGAAATGGCATTCAATTATGGATTCTTTGAAAATTATAATGAAACTGGGGAAATTTGTAAAATGGTTTTTTATAATGATAGCAAAATCTTTGTTGACTATTATGGCTATATTGAATGCTGCCAGAACCTCCCTTTCTTTATTTATGTTGTTGATCGTATCACTTGGATATGGAGTTGTGAAGTACATGAATTAGTTTTAATCAAATAGACCTACTCTTGGAACTACAATGAATCGGTGTTTAGCTTTGGCAGGCTCCCATTTCTTCTTTAATGTATTATATGCTATTGGTATAAAAATTCCATATTTTATTTTTTTAGGAACGTTGATGAGTGATGATGTGAATTCTAATCCTGTTTTTCTCCTCACGTTACCATTATCATTTACCATGACTATTTTTTATATGTGGTATGACAGTATCTGTTTTAACGATAGGATTATGGGTGGATTAAACGATACAATGCAACATTTAGAAACTAGAAGACAGATTATTAAACTTACCATGTATAAAAGTTTGATATTCAATGTTTATTGATGTTTAGGGTTATGGTGGATTTTAGCATCAACCATTTTTGGAACATTTGGAATCCTAATTGCAAATTCAGTACAATGAATTATTTTGATTTTAGATCAATATTTCACATCGTAATGAAGAGAGTTGGATTATCAATCAATGGAAATGGAGATGGATGCTTTTAGATGGTTCATTAAATATCCTATTCTTCATCACCTTTGTTTCAGTTGGTAAATCATTTATTTCTTCAACTATTAGCTTATTTATGGATGCCAACAACCAATAATGAACGATATGGTCTTGATCAAATAGCAACTGATGAAGAAGATTTTTATGATGCACCAACAGAATTACAACCACAAGATAATGAAAATATGAAATCTAGAATTGGTAAAAATTATCAAACAAGTGAATATGATGAGGATGATACAGCTGATGATGATGATATTTTAGCATGGGCTGAAGAAAATGTTGTAGTGTAAGTTATTTTAATTGTTTATTGTTTAGGGATTCTACACCAAAACCTATTGAAGATCAAGAAATGATTGATGAAAAAATGTTATAGAATCCTTTTATAAAGACTTTTTTATTCTTATTAAACTCTTTTCTTTTTCTTCATTCGTGAGTTACTCGATAATCGGATGGTAAGGGAAAACATCATATTAAAGTCTGGAATCAACACATCAGCACAATTAATAACAATACGTTGATACACATAAACTATGTATACGTATGTAAGATTGAAGAATATTTATTTTTTGACAGTTTACAAATGTTAGATACCATAATCATTAAATAGAGAGAGACTATAAGTTGAGCAAAATGAAAACTTACACAATGCCATCACTAATCTTTTTCATGGCTTTGGTATCTGTACAACAAGTCAAATGAATATTAAGCATTTTAGTCTCTGGCCTTTTTGTTGAAAAGAATAAATCTCTAAAGAATTTATAACCTTCACTAGCACTTTCTTCGCGACCTATCATTTGTTAATCAACATTTATTACCATTATATTGAGGAAAGAATTTATTTATAGGTACTCTAGGAACCTTTTCATGAAAAATATCGGATTTGTTGAGAAATAATATCATTGAAGGTTTTAAAAGTAAAGGATGATTTATAGTACTATGAAATAAATCCAAAGCATCATGCATTCTATTGATTGATGAATCTTCTACTAAATATTCATCATAAGATGATAATGAAACTAAAAATATAATTGATAATGAATCATCAAAGTATGGAATCCAATGTTTTCGATGTTGTTTTAAACCACTAACATCAAAGAAATGAAATATTCGATTATTGATTGTAAAAATGGTTTCTGATACTGATTTGGTAACGATCCTGATCCTTAAATAATCTATTGTTTTTGTTAAATATTATAATAATCATTAACCATCATTGCTTAATTTATATCCCATATCAGCAAGTTCTACAACTTTATCCAAGAAACTATCAAAATTTTAAATAAATATCGTTTACTATGGCATAGAAGATGGAAATTGATGTTCAACTTCTTTATATCTTGCTTGAATGATGGGTAATTTCCACATACTAAAAATATCATTTCGAATGGATTCTGGAAATTCTTGAAATGGTCCAGAATTCATTGCTATAAATTTTACAATACAATCATATTTTTTTTGAATATCTATATCTGAATTTAATACTAAAAATTCTGATATGGATAATATAGATTCTAATACACGTTCTTTTGCATACTGTTTCTCTTCATTTGTAAAACCAACTCCATGCATTATTTTAAGTTGTTTTAAAAAGGTTGATTTTCCTGAATCTGAACTTCCTAATATTAACATTTTAGGTTCTTGAGCTAATTTATCCAATCGTTTTTTCTCGGATGCTAAATAGGCATCAATCTTTGCGGATTCCGCTTTTTGAGCTTTCAAATTGAGACTGGCATTAGAATGGAAATCTTCAATGGGATGCTTATGTGGTTCACTTTTGGATGAGTTGGTTTAGATATTTTACTTGGTTTCTAATTCTCTACTTGGTACCCTGATCATTCAATAATTATTAGAATTACCTAATAATATTCTCTTGATTTTGTAATGATCCTGATGAAGAACTAGCAAAAACGTCACTGCTAACGTATTTTACCTCTTTGTTCGTTTGGTAAACTCCTTTGAAGGAGCTTTCAATAAATGACTACTGTTATATTGGTTGTATTTTACTTGGTCTCCATGGGTAATATGTGGTAAAGATTATGTGGACATTGTCTACAATAGAACAATAGGATACATTGAAAACGTTCTTAGACCAAAAAAAGTGTATCAATTACCAATTTATTAAAGTTGATTTTCATATAAACCAACAGATTAACTTAAAAATCTTCATCCATGCTAAATACCTTTGACGTCTCACGCGATCCCATCACACCAGTCTTTTGATATTCCCCAACTTTCTTTTCAAAAAAGTTGGTTTTTCCTAAGGTAAGCATAGCACAATAATTACCTTGTAATGAAATCATATCCATAAAATCAAATGGATTCTGTACATTCCAAACCTTTGGAACACCCAATTCGACCAATAATCTATCAGCAACAAATTCAATATAAGTTTTCATCATTCCAGCGTTCATACCAATGAGGTCAACAGGTAAAGATTCGGTAAGAAACTCTTGTTCAATAGCAACAGCATCTTTGATAATTTCAATAATCACATCATTAGAAAGTTTGTTTTCTAAAAGAGAATATAACAAACATGCAAAGTCACAATGTAACCCTTCATCTCTTGAAATAAGTTCATTACTGAAAGTGAGACCAGGCTATAAAGATAAACTAACCAAAAATCACTCATACCATTAAACCACGTTTCTTTAACCAAAAGATGGAAGCAAAGGAACCAGAAAAGAAGATTCCTTCCACAGCAGCAAATGCAACCAAACGTTCGGCAAAACTACTATTGTCGTCCGAAATCCAACGCATTGCCCAATCAGCCTTTTTTCTGATACAAGGAACTACATGTTAGGGAATCAGCATTACTAGTCTCGAGAGCATCGAATAAATGCTCTTTCTGAGTTGGATCTTTAATGTAGGTATCTATTAAAAGAGAGTACATCTCAGAGTGGATATTTTCAATCATGATTTGAAATCCATAAAAGCATCTAGCTTCTGGTACCTGAACTTCATTCGAAAATCTTTCAACTAGATTTTCATTTACCTAAAACATTAATGATAGTTCATACGATTCCATCCGAAGCAGCGAAAAAGGCCAAAATGTTTGAAATAAAGAAACGTTCATCATTATTAAGTTTTTCATCCCAGTCTTGATTGTCTTTACCTAAATCGACTTCTTCTACAGTCTAGAAATTTTAAATACTAAAATTGATACCCAAAATGAAGCTTCAGCTTTCTTATACATTCTCCATACTTCCGGGTATCTTAACGGAAAGAGAACAAATCGCTTCAAGTTTGGAGTTAAAATTGGTTCCATTATAAATTTTTGGATGGCTTGAATTAAAAATAAAACAAAACGAGTTCTTTAAATACTCCCAGTTCGGACAAGTCGATTTAGATCAACACTTCCGACCATTCGTCTGTGCAATCACACACCATGACGTGTTTGTGGTTTTTGTTTTTTTTAGATTATCAAATAGAATTCAATTAGTTTATTAAGTGCAATGCTGTTCAGTTTACCATTTACATCTTGTTTCTGTGGTTTAATTTTGTAATTGGTAATCAATATCTCAATAAATTACAAAATGTTATTTTCCAATTCCATCTCATTAATAAGTCACTCTTTGATTTATTATCCAAACATAATTTGTTGCAAGGTGTGAAAAATATTGATGTACAGCGTTTGTAACACAAACTGTTGTAGAGAAAATACTAAAGTTGAATCTTTGATATATTTTGCTTGTAAAATACATAAAATTCACACATTACATTCCGGATATCTATTCATTAATGGTATTGAAAACTTACCTGACAGTGTTGTATCACTTTCTTTTACAAATTCAATGAAATCAACTTTTGATTGATGCTTCCTCGAACCACCTTCATCTACAAGTGCCTTTGGTAAAATTTTAGGTAAAGGCTTTTGTTGCTCCTTCATTACTGTATAAATGAGACCTGCCGCTATTGTTTTAGGTAAATATCGTAAACAAAGGTCTGTATAAAGGCTAATCTAAGATAAAATATACTGAATACCTATCATTTGCAAGTGCCCAGATTAATTTCTTATCCTCGGTAACCATATCAAACTGTGTAAAGTATTCTGTTAAACATTTATGGGGTGTCTCAATTTCCAAATCGTAATAAACTGTTGATATCACTTCAGCTTCAAAGTACACCAAACTATCTTTCCAATACTGTTTAATAGTTGTTCCATTTCTTTTTGGGTCTATTTTTTGAGTTGCATTTCGACATGAAGAAGCAACATTATTTAAAGGAATGCAAAGCTCTGTAATCTATTTAAATGTTTTAATTATTGAGTGAAAACCTTTGCAGATAATAATAGACAAGATGCAGCAATATCCTACCAATTAATTCATATCCTTACCCAAACACTTCCTTCTGATTGGGATTTACTGTCTTGCATTAGATAATAACGATGAAATATTGTAGTTGCTATTGCAATTGCAAATTGATTTGGGATTTGTAAATCTGTTGCCAAATAATTTATGAACTGATTCTGTTATCTCATAAACATCAATACCTTTACCAATTAAGAAAATACAAAATCCATACCTTTAATAATGAAATAAAAGAACAAGATACCTAATCAATATCTAATCAAAAACTAACTCAAAACAACAAACCTTTTGGTAAGCAAATCAGTGCATTCACTATACCTGAATACCAATAATTCGTTCTATTTTCTCTTCATCAGATATTGATTTTAGTTCATTTGCCGGGAATATCCAATTATTGTCCTCTTCCATTTAAAAAAGGTGAAAAAAACAAGACTTAATAAATCACAGTTGAATGATATACAAGGTAGGAATAAGTGAAATATATTATAGTATTAATCAACAATGTGAGTAGTAGATTAACGTTGTTTTTGTTTATGACGAGGATTTTCTTTGCAAATGACTCTTAATACACCTTTTCTAACACAAAAGAAACAATGTTCGCATCTCTTTTTCAAAGAAGTTTTAACTTTGTAAGACCTTGATAGTAATCGATTTGAATTGGTGGTAGGGATACGATTGATTAATGGATTCCAAGCAAGTCCTAAACCAATGGACCGATGAATGAAAGAAGTTAAACGGAAAAACATTAAAGTGTTTTTGAAAGACAAAAAAAAATTGAAGGGAGAAAACCAAACAAATCAAACCAATTGGAAATTAAAAAAAAAATTAAAGATGCATTTGGTAGTATGCACCACTGGGTATGATCAGTCTCTAATATATCAGTTTGCCTGATAATATAAAAGAGGATGTTGTTCGACATCTGGATGGAATTGGAATATTATCAAGACACTTCACTAATCATGTCTCGCATCTAATTGCTATTAATGCTGGTTCGGAAAAATATTGGGTACTCTTATCTGGTTAATAGTAGGCTGCTAAACGATTACAAATACCTATTGTAACTCCTGATTGGTTATTTAAAGTCAAAAATGATAATCTAACATTAAAACAAGCTACTGAGGTATTTTACCTTCTTTTAAAATAAGATCATTGGGGATTATTCAATAAAACCATTATCTGGTTTAGTTATATCTACTACTGGATTTAAATCAGGTATTCAAAAACTAAATCATTTTATGGATAGTTGAATTGGATGAGATTGTTCAAATAATTGGAAAGTATGGTGGAACTTATCAAGCGAATATGTCCATCACCGCTACACACTTGATTGCCAAGTCTTTAAACACGTCTGCAAAGCTAACAGCTGCTAAACAATGGGGTATTGAAGTGGTTGAAAAATCTTGGTTAGTCTCCCAAACAAGTAAAAGTTATTGTTACTGATTCGTAGAGTCCCAATCAGGCAGTTTAACATCATGTATAAATTATAACTGATCATTAGCTTTGCTTGATAGTCCAGGTGTCAATAAGAGTAAGCAATTTATTTAACCCATAAAGACGATAATCCATCATCATCAAATCAAGGTACCCTGATATAATTTCATTAATCATTAATAAGATCCCAGTAACGCTGCAAACCAAAGTATCTCTATGATATTTTAATGATATAGTTGTGGATTCTGAGAATCACTATTTAGACACTCTCGCAATCTTCTTGGGCAACGGATTTGATAAGCAATTAAGTGTCTATCTAAGAAAGATTGTCAGAGATGGAGGTGGGAGTTTTATGACAACCTGTGATGGAGTAGTTACACACTTTATTCTATCGGGTGAATCACCAACCTCACAGTATGTTTACAAACTAACGAAAAGAGATTTAATTGAATTGAAAAAGGCATCTGAAACCACTGTTTGTGTATCCTACAAATGGTTAAGCGACTGTTTTATTGAAAAGCAACGTCTATCTGAAGAAAAATATATCATACCAATTACACAAGAATCACCTCCCAAACTGGATTCAAATCCATCAGACCCAAAACCAGCCAACAATGAAAGATTGCTTCTACTTAAGAATGCAAGCGCAAAAACTAGAGGGGTTTTCCAAGATATACAATTTTTTGTAAAAGGATTTACCACCTCGGAGGTTTTTAATCGGATTACAATTAATGACTTAGATGCAAGTCTTGTACAAAAGTATAATTAACAATGGAGGAAATATAGTAACTGATGAAAAAATTGAAGATATTATTTACATACAACCATTGTATATTTTTATCAACCTAACCTATAGTCAAATATATATAACTTCAACGGATGATATTAGAACTGAATTTTGGATTGAGCGTTGCATACAAGTATCATACCTATATTTATTGATACTTTATAGACTTCCTCCCTGGTACCGATTGATCAATCTATTCTATTCAAACCTACAAAAGTACCTTTACCTCTGACATGTAAACAACAATTACTCTGAACAACTAGCTTTCCAAAACCTGGTGATTGGAATAAGTGGATACCAAGATGTGGAGCGTTTGTGGATTAACCGTATGGCTACATTAATGGGTAAACTATTTTTTAATGTTTTAATCTACTTAGGTGCCAAATTTACGGAAACATTTTCAAGGAAAAATACACATCTCATCCGTAATCCTGAAGTACCATCCAATACGAAAACCATCAAAGCACTCGAATGGGGTGTCCCATGCGTTTCTATCGATTGGCTCTACGAGTGTCTCGAATTGGTAATTCATATTTCAATTCATGTTAGGGAAATGTTGTTGATACCAAAATTGAATCAAAAAATATTATAAACCCAATGACTGTTTCCTATAGAACTTCCAAGGTTGATCAATATATGGATTATCAAACCAGAAAACATGAGAAATGTAAAGTCTATTACATTATTCATTATAGATATGCAAAACACCTTTACAATGAATTTAAAGAAATCATTGGAAAACTTGGCTAATCAAGTCACTACTGTTGATGTAACAATTATCGAAATGATCTTATAGGTTATAGACAACAGACGAGAGTGGTGAAACGATTGGCAATCCAACTAAAAAGATACGTAGATAATTATATAGAATTTCAATATTTAAAGCCAAAAGAGCACCACTAATGACATGAATATATAAACCCGTTTGTTGAAATTTATTCGTGCTGCTTTTAGATTCACTGTCACTCAATGATTGTATGAATTATATTTTAGTTTGATATCTTTAGTTTGAGTTCAGTAGTTGTGATCGTAAATATTCGAATTAATTATATTAAATAAGTCTTGGTATTTTCTATTTACAAAAATTGACAGCCTTTTAACTTACTTAACGGTTTCTTGATTTTTGCTTTTTTATCTATAATACTCTTTACCAACTAGGTATCAACTTTACAAAAAAAAATCATTTACAGTATAAAATGCCCTACAATACATCAATGAATTGATTAAATTACTTGTCTACATTAAATCCAGTTTTGGCTGAAGTTTCCAGAAAGTGACAAGGACCAGCACTACTCAGTATTTTTGATAATTGTAGACCTGATTCATACTTTACATCTCTATCAGATCGATCACATTTTGTTCCAATCAATATGAATGGTACTTGATTAGAATCTTTGACTTGTTCAATTTGAGCTAGTAATTGTCTAATCAATTGAAATGATGATTTTGATGTAACTGAATATAATAACAAGAAAGCATCTCCTTCCCTAATCCATTGATCCCTTAAACTAAAAAGTAAAGGTTAAATTGAAAAACAAAATACGATGTGAATTCCTCTTGACCAGCTGTATCCAGTATATCCAGGATACAAGTTGTACCATGAACTTGGATTTGTTTTCGATAAGAATCCTCAATCGTAGGATCATATTGCTATCATTAAAAAAACCTATATTCAATCAAAACCTCTAATATTAAAGTCATTTTTTTAAACCTTACCAATGAATTGTGAACGACAAAACCGAATGGTCAATGCTGTCTTTCCAACCCCACTATCATCATTTAATTGACATTCTAAAAACTCTTACCCATCTCCTAGTACAACCAATCGATATAACATTCAAAGTAAAGTCAAAACACAAAAAGTCACCATTTTAGCTTCAGCCACCCCAGCACTGTTTCACAAACATTCGTAGATCAATAACGGTTAAATGAAATGCTTTATAAAACATCAATGAGAGAATGTTGCTGAGTTTCGTTTGTCTTTTTACGCGTTCAAGGATTGGAAACAATTGGAATCATGGGTACTTTATCAAATTGATCTGGAATGTATAAAATCCTTTTGGTGGTGAAATAGTTTCAATTTCAACATGAGAACGTATTTTCATCATATTAATCTTCAACATACAACAATTATACTTGGTTTGAACAATTCACATCTAGTTGTCATTAATACAATGTCAATTTATGTTTATTATTATAATTTGGATTACTATGTTTACGTTGATTTAGCAGTGGATGGTTTGGCAAAGAAAGTCTAATTATTAAAAAAAAAACAATAAATTACATGTAAATATTTAGATAGCTTCTTTCGATCAAGTTGATCAACGGCAGTAATGAATTCTTGAACGCTGGTTGTTGGACATGATAAAGTTGGTAAATAATTGTGTAGAAATTCCAAATATTGTTGATTGAGTACAGAAAGAATGGTTTTATGTAGTACTGCAATTTCCCCCAACGTTACCAATGATAGGCCATCAGCTAAATTGAACTTTGAATTCATTGGAATTGCAAACGCGCTAGGAACCATTTGCTCTAATATGAAAGTATCAAATCCAGGTAAAGGTGAACGACGTAGTATTTCTTTGGCTTTGGCAGTTTTTGTTGCTCCTACCATGCCCTTCTTTGAAGATGGATCTATTGCTGTATCTACAGCTTGCTGAGCACCTCCCCAACAATAAACCATTTTAGAAAATAATGAAAATATGAGTTTATGAATGGTTGGATCCGAATATTCATCTATCATACCCAAAATCGACATAAGAGTGTTGTTCAGTTCAGGCAAATTTTCTAATTGTTTAATGCTATAAAGTCTTACCTGGAGCTGTTAGTACACCATCCAATTGAGAATTAAATAATGTTGCAATTAGAGTTAAATCCGCTTTACGCAATCTAACTAATTCTATTACATAATCCGTTCCAACAGGTGGTTGAGTTAAAAAGTAAGTTATTTTCTCTCGTAATGGTCTCCATACAGTAACCAAAATCGGAAGTATCGATAACTTATAATTTAACAAATGAATAAATTTACCTGGAACTTATGAACAGATAGTCCAATAAAAGGGAGAAATTCAATCACTTCGGTTGCTGTCTCACTTGACAATAGCCCACAAGACAAGAATTGAGGAATATACTCCAACAATTCAGGTCCCATACAACCAGTCATGCGTTGCAATGCAAACCTACACTAAAAATATTAGAAATATTCCCAGATACCGATTCTCTAATATTCGGATACACATTGTATTTTGAAAGCACAATCAAGATACCTTGAAGTGTTGTGGTAAATGGTTGACGCCAAACCAGAGGATCAAAATTGGTTTGGGAAACTTTTGAATAATCAGGAAAGCCTAAAGGTTATCATTCTCAGCCTTACCTTTTGTGATGGCACCAACAGCGGATATTAAATCACCCAATTCAGAAATATGAAGTTCATTCAATGGTTGCGTTTCTCCAATCTGCATGATCTCTTCGATT
This sequence comes from Globomyces pollinis-pini, assembly GCA_025399215.1. NCBI lineage: Eukaryota > Fungi > Chytridiomycota > Chytridiomycetes > Rhizophydiales > Globomycetaceae > Globomyces > Globomyces pollinis-pini. The sequence goes on along the minus strand of MU621110.1, from coordinate 12,739 downwards.
CTCTGCAACGATGGCATCATAACGATCTAATATTTTAGTTAAAGAAAAAAATTTACCGTTAGCAGTTCACTCTGCCTTTGACCTGGAATGGATTCGACTGATATTAAATATCCAACAGATTCGAAAAGAAATAACTGAGAATCAAAATCTCGTCCTGCAGTTCGATCTAACTCACTTGGTTTTATAATCAACAATTGCTACTTTATAAATAACCAATAATATTACTTGGACAGCGGATAGAATGCTTTCGACGTATTGTCCCATAACATTACGTAACGGTTTGATAAACTTCAAAAACAAATAATTGACTCGCAATCGAATTGACTTCACTGGATTAAACAATCCCCTATATGATAAGAATGAATGGAACAAACCTGTCGTCTAGAAAAGCCTTTAGTGCTTCTGGGATATAAACTGGTCTTTGATCAAAGAAATAGTAATATCGGAGTAAAATCTCAAAATACATGTTTGCAATCGAAGGATGAGGATATTTAGAAATTTCACATTCCATCAGAGTTGATAGCATTAACCCCAAGGCTGTTAAGTTGCCATTGGGATCTATATAAGTAGGGGTTCCTTTTCCGGGTATAGCTTCCACGTAAATGTATAATAGATATAGTCCAACTTCTGCATCGACCCAGTTCATTGCTGAAAAGTCTAATGGTCTCTCAGTTGTCGCCTTAAATGTATTAAAAGTGGTACAGACCACCTCAGAAATACAGGATGTAAATAGATCTCCATCCAGCGCAGCAATAGACTCTATATGAGATTTTATATTCTAAGGAAAGATTAATTGATGGAACATACCTTTCTCATTTCAATGAAAAGAGCTTCTTCTTCTCCAGCTTCTGCACCTACACGATATCCTACTTCCATATCATACTTTAATTTCACTGCCAGCACTTCCAACAATGCACGTAAATTTTCATTTGGAATAGATGATAAATTAGATCGTCGCAGTCTTTTGAGAAGCAAAAAGTAAGCCCCCAAGAATGGAAATAATGCAGTGGTGATTTCGTCGTATTCATGTGATAAATATTTGATTACAAATGGGAATAAGGAACCCAATAAGTTAATAATGTTGTATCGGTCCGTGTCCGTTGTTGTTTCGTCATCATATCCATGTGAACATTCCAATCCAACATTGTTTATCAATTTTGCTATACTTTCATCAAAATCTGGATCTGATCCTGATTCTAAACTGGCCAATAGATTAAAAATCCCCAATCCTTGAATAAGATTAATCTTAATGTCAATTTTCAACAGTATCTCACCTTATCAGATGTCTTCATTCCTTTTAATATGATATTGCTTAAACAATCACACGCAGCAATACGTAATGGTTCACTGGCAAAAGATCCAACTAACGCATTTATAAATCCATTTTGTAGGATAGCATTTATGTCTACCCATGACACATATAATCCAAACAGTTTCAAACATAACACTGCCAAGTCAGTATTAGTTTTATGAAAAGTGACAAAAATATTATTCCAAATATCCAGGATTAGTGGTATAGCATTGATTCGCATAGCATCTTTAATCAAGGTGTTCCTGGCCAGATCTTTCTCATCTCTCTGAATATACTGACAAACAACCTCTTCATCTATAATAATACACAACTGTAAAAACGCTTCATATCCGGATTCCTTATTCACTGATCTAATCAATGAAAACAAATCATCGAAAAAAGAATTCCAATTATTTGGATATTCATTTTTGAATAACAATATGATCAACACCAATAATTTGTTTTTTAAAAAGAAAGGGTATGGATTGTGTATGTGACTGGTTAACCAATTCCATAGATTTGTCTTCAATTCAGATTTTTGCACAGGTGATAATAGATGGTATCGAGTTCTAATAAAATCGTCCAAGAGTTGAAAACAAAAGAATTTGATTTGATTTGATACAGACCTATTTGTTAAAGGTCTAGAATTACTCTAAATTGACAGTTTTAATAGCAATATCCCAAACATCATCCCTAAGTTTAACCTGATTGCAGAAATCTATAGCTTGCTGCTTTGCAGCACTACTGACTGAAGGATCCATTGCTATTGCTATGGCAGTCGAAAAATCATCCACAGACATGTTAAAGGATAAACAAATTTGAATTTGAAAATAATTTTTTTTTTTACTTTATTTTAACCAAACATGGAACCCATTCGGTTGGTGATGAGGCTGCCCATAATCCTTTGTGCAAACCCTTGCTCAGCAATAAACTGTCCCATTTTGTTCTTCGCGTCCTGGTGTAAGTTGAGTGTTTTTACCTTCTCGCATTTAGTATATCCAACTACATTGGCTGTACTCATAGAAATAGCTACAAGTGTCACTAAAAACCAACTAAATTGAAGTCGAAGTAATGCTAGTACTGAGAGTACTCCCCAAATAATTGGAGATGCATAGAGTGCTATTCCAATTAATGATAATCTATACCTGTCCAAAATACTCTAGAATCTGTAGGATTTACTGCTCGATTCTGGGAATTAATTGATGATGTAATAAATACCTAAACTTGTTATCGTTACTTTCCAATACCTCTCTTGATTCAAAAATCCACTCACTAGTTCCATCATCCTTAATTTCATTCCACCTTCAAATAAATACCAATAATAATCACCATCTTAAACCGACCAAGCGTCTTCCAGATATATTTTTACAAGTCCAAAAGTCTATGTGTGTAAGATCAATTTAACTACCAGCAGCTAGCATCAAGATAATAAACACAAATGACAAAATGAAATTCGAAGTGAATATCCAACCAAACATGTAAATTGCGATAGCAATGGATCGGAAGAGTAAATGAAAGAGGAGGGTGGTAGGATGACTGAATTTAATAATATTGAAATACCTAGAGTAAGATGATCAAATATCAATCACCTTGATTGCTCCAGGATTGATTTTTGTTGTTGTTGTCCTTCAAGTTCTGGTACGTTTCCTGGAATGTTTGCCATCAAAAAGTGAAAAGTTCGCTAAGGTTTCCAATAACGACCTTGATGGTTATGTGAATGGATTATGTTAGTGGATCGATTATGAAAGCCGAAGTAGAAGATATTGGTTGGTGTTATTTCTACTGCGATTTAAGCATAAAATCTTGATTTTTAATGACTTTATTATTTGATCAGTTTATTCTCACCAACTACTGCTCTACAGTTTGGACAGTGGTGTGTGATATCTTTTAGATCAGGTATCATCAAAGGAACCCAGGCAAAACAGCAGCACACTAAACATACCCCTCCTGCTACTAAATAACTTCCCAATCCATTGTTGCTAGTAGTTTGTGTCATTCTTTACGATTAGCAAAATGAATGATTACACGCTCTGATGACAAAATTGGCATGTTATTGGTTGTGGTAATCTGGAAAACACGACTTTGTGTTGTAATGGCTGTACAATCAGCATTGGCGTGACTGGAATTTGGTTACTTTGAATATAAGGAGGTGGAATGTCGTGTTGTTGATATCTGACTCCCAGATCCGTTTGATTTTTTTGTTCGGCTTGGACAGTAACTGCATGTGGTTGAACAGTGATATCGTAACCATTCGCTTTCTCGTTCTGTTCAGGAGTTTGATTGTTCATTTTAAAAACGACAAATTAGTAGTGGATTTGCCACGAATATGCCACCAACTAGAATAAACACAACAAACCATTAGTAACAAAAAGGATACAGAATTCTCTTAGTCCATACATTTTTGAGACCCATTGATCAAGTGTCCAAGGCGGATCAGGTGGCTGCAGGTTTCAACCATCATTTTAACTTTGACCCAAATGTCTGAAGTTAAGGCCCCTATTGAAGTAAACCAAGACCGAGGTGCTCCTATGTATCCTCCCGTCCAGAACACTCAGCCCCAATATGTCCAAAATGGCACTGATAATCCTTACATTGTAAACCAAATTCCTGGTCAACCCATCATGGTGCTCCAACAGAATAAGCAGATATTTACTCGCCAAAGTCAAATGATGGTCTGTCCCAACTGTTCTTATTCCGTACAAACTGTCACTACAAAAGAACTTGGATTGGGATCGTATTTAGCAGCTGGTGCATGTTGTTTGGTCTGTTTTCCTTGTTTCTGGGTTCCTTTAGTTATTGACGACTTGAAGGATGTAACTCATCATTGTCCCCAATGCCGTGCTTTGGTTGGCGAAAAGAAATTGATTCAATAATTCTTTCGATTAACCATAATAAACCAATGTCTTTTAATCTGTTGCATTGTAGTGATCTATTCTTTACCATCACCTAGAGTGACAAATCAGTTCATAATCACATAGATTTACTTAGTGATGTAAAGATATCAATTCTTTTGAGGTGTTACTTCTTTCTTTTTCATGTCTTTTTGGAAGGTAAAACGAAATCCCTTGATACGTTAGCCTGGTGCTGTTGAACCTGGAATTCACAAACTAGATGCAAAAGGAACTAAAATCGATAGGATAGCAATCAATGAGAATCGTAAAAAATTCCCCATATACAAATCAAGATTACAGATTTTATACCTCCTAGAAAACTATCCAGTTTTAATCATCTCTGCCGATTCGGATTCAGGAAAGTCTTGTCAAATCCCACAGTATTTAATGGAATCAGGTTGGACTGAACAAGGTTTGGATATTAAACACTCAACACACAGGACATCAAATTGTTGTAACTGAACCGAATGATCAAGAGTGCATTACGTTAGCCACAAAAGTATCAACTGATTCGGATACTACTTTAGGAGGAAAAATAGGATATGCCATCAATCACAACAGTAATACTCATAAATACAACACAAGTGTTAAATTCGTCGGAGAAGAAATTCTATTGAGGGAGATTCTTGTAGATCCACTTTTAAGTACATATTCATGTGTAATTATCGACAATGCACATCTGCGAACAGTAAACACAGATATTTTACTTGGCATTTTGAAAAAGTATATGATTCATTGTATTTACCATTAGAATCCTTAAAAAACGATTGGATTTGCGAGTGATTATCAATACAAATTTATCTTCTGAAGCGGAATTGATTCATGATTATTTTCAATCCAACAAAAAGGAAGGGGAAAAGGATACATCCATCATTCTTTCTATTGAGTCTAAAAACTTTCCAGGTTCACATTATATCCTAACTGTTAGTCCGGGAGTACTATATGGATGAACCATGTGCTGATTACATTCAAGCAGCAGTTGAAACTGTATTTAAGATACATGAATCGGAACCAGCTGGAGATATTCTTGTATTTTTGACAGGCAGAGAAGAAATCGATACAGTAGTATCACTGATTGACGATCAAGGAGTTCGTGGTATGAAAAAGATATCTGCATATGCTTTACATGGTGGTTTGTCGATGGAAGAACGGTCGATAGCCCTAGAGCCTGCCAACCATCGAACTAGAAAAGTGATCGTGGCTACTAACATTGCCGAATCGTCTCTAGTTATTGATGGTGTAGTCTATGTGATTGATTGTGGATTTGCAAAAGTATGTAACTCTTTTTGTTTAATAATTCCCAGAATTATATCTTTGATCCTTCTACATCCTCAAATGCCTATTCAAAACTACCTATTTCTCAATCATCTGCCAATCAAAGAAAAGCGAAAGCGGGTAAAACAAAACCTGGCAAATGTTTTAGACTCTTTACCGAACAAACCTATAATATGCTGCATCCTGTAAATGTACCAGAAATGCAAAGGTATTGATTCTCTTTTCACTAACTGGAAGGACTAATTTAACATCTGTTATACTGTTGTTGAAGGCAATTGGAATTGAGAATGTACTTCATTTTGATTACATCTCACCTCCATCAAGTGATTTGATGTCGCACGCTTTTGATGTGAGTCTATTTTTTTATCCTTATTTTTAGTTGCTTTATTCTCTTAAAGCGTTGGATGATAATGGAAAGCTGACGTTCCCTTTTGGACAAGCACTAGCCGATATACCGCTTAATCCATTATTGGGCGCAATGGTATATGTTTTTGAATTAATTAGATTTTAGCTGTTAAATTCTAGAGATTACCATTGCACAGACGAATGCTTAACAATCGCTGCAATGATCAGTGCAGAGGTATTCCTCGTATTATATCTAACAATAGAACATATTTATTTATTCGTATGACAATAAATCTTTGATTGAGGAAGCCAGAAAGAAACATGCGGTAGTTGAAGGAGACTTAGTGACATATGTGAATGGTAACTAAAAATGTCCTACTAATTTATTAGTGTATCAATCGTTTTTACAAGCCCGCAAGTCCTCTAAATGGTGTCAAACGAATTTCATAAACTATAATGCAATGTTACGAGCGGGTATACATATTCATATATTTACAATAGTATCAACACGTGGATTATTACTACAACACATGAAACGATACACCAGTGATATTAAATCTTGTGGAAATGATTTGGATATACTACGCAAATGTATTGTGTCAAGTTTTTTTAGTAGAACGGCCAAATTAAATCATGATGGTAGTTATTCAACCGTGAAAGATGATAAGGTAATGATATAATTATTCATGGTTTTAGAAAATGTATATTCATCCAAACTCTGTGTTATCGAAACGTGCTCCAGAATGGGTCGTATATACAGAATGTAGTCATTTGTTTTGTTTTAACATTAGTGGTTCAAACTTCGAAGTTGTTTATTACGGATGTGACCGTTATTGAACCACGTTGGTTAATTGAAATGGCGTAAGGATTATTGTACACTTATCTTTTAGACCTAGTTACTATCAGATGAAAGGAATGCGCGCGGCGTTTTAAGTAATAGGATATCAACAGTATCATTAATATTATTATATATATGCAATTGATTTATTATTCATTTTGATATTAAGTTTGTTTGAATGCAACTAGTACTCTTCAAAGTCATCTTCATTGATATCAAAAACATTAACACTGAAATTTGTACATGGGTTGTCCATCAACATCGTTGCAGATGGAATATCGCGCATATGATCTTTTTCTGTCTGTCCAGCATTTCCCGTTTGATGTGTTGATACTTGACTACTAGATTCTATATTAGAATCACTTAGAAAATCAATCACATCAATATGATCCTGAATATCTATGCCACCATTTGATGATATTTCTTGTTGTAATTGTGTTCCCCAATGACCAGCAGTCTCACGCAACGGTGCCAATTGTTGTGTTGAATTAATGACAGTTTGGGATTTTATATTCTGAAAAAAAGAAGATTTTGGAATATAGGACTCATCATCATCGAATTCATCATCCATTCGAAAAACGCTTTTCATATTTTGAGTAAATACGGATTCCGTTTCATCACCTATCCGTTGTTTTTTTAAAATATTGAACGATTCATTTAGTTTCTGTGACTGAGAAGGGTCTATATACTCCGGTTTTAACGATTCATTTAGTTTCTGTGACTGAGAAACGGCTGTATATTCCGGTTTTATATAAACTGATGTTTTTTCAATAGTTACTTGTGATTGACTACGATTCGAATGTTCGTTGGTACGTTGTTGAGATACACTTTGTGAATTTAATAGTACAGCCTTTTCTTGAGCCTTCTGTATAAATGACTGGCTATGATTTATGATTTGACTAGCATTTGATTTACTCCTGGATAGTCTATCAGGGTTTGCTTGCGATATGTTCACTGATTTCTGCAATTCAATTTCATTTTCTTTATTGGTTGAAGGGGTTGGATTGATATTATGTATTTCAATTAATGGGTCACTTGAATTGTTGTTTAATGTGTTGGATAGTGTAAAAATACGTTTTATACTTCTCAAGGTGATATTCAAACATCGCGAATGACGATTTTTGAAAAATGTAACCTAAATAATTATTAATGATTTGAAATCGAGTAATATACTTGAACAAGTTCTAGAACCGCGCCTACTTCCAATTGACTTTTGTACCTTTCTAACACATCCATGTGAATTGTACCTCTAACCGATCCTATCATAAAATACTTTACTGTAGTTACCATTTAAATCGATTAATATTACGTCAGCTTTTTGTGAATCAAAATACAACTCTTTAATCATCAACATCAACAAAGGAAATTTGTTCTTAATCTGAGTGAATACGCAACTAGTTCCATTCAACTTTTCTAAATATATAAATATTTTGGTCATAATACCATCGTAATGAGGACATTCTTTCAGCATCGTTTCCCATGCTATTGTCATTTTAGGTACCATTGTTTTTGGAGGAGTCATCATATTGACGATGGGTTTCCCAATAGGTCCTACGATAGGCGGTCTGGTGTTAGAATGCTTTTTTGTATTACTTGTTGCTGTTTGTAGTCATTCAACGTTTGGAATATTCGGACAAGTAGACAACAACTTGGTATACCCAGAACTCAAAATGATACCAAGAACTGAATTTTAAAACTAATTTTACTTATACTGGATGTAGTTGACAGTTTTAAAATCTTAATTGCAATGTTTAGACTGCTTGACCATCTTTCTATGACAGAATTTATTAATCTTCTACTATAAAAGAACTACATACGCATAGATGTTATTTATCAAATTGCTGTTGAAGTTGTATAGAACATCATTGGAATGTCTCTAGAATTACTAAGGGAAAATGAAGATAGTTTACCACTGTACCAACAGAAGAGACACTAAAATGGCATTAGGATATTCAATTTTTAATATAATTGGTTCTTCATATCTTACCATAATCCTGCATTTAGACGTTCCCTTGAAATTTAATCACAAATGACTCAAACTGAAACAACTACCATAGACTTTAAACTGAGATTTAATTTGTATAATTTTAATGTCATTTTGGAGTGATTTGTTTGGAAAGAAACAGAAATGGAAGGGGAAAAAACAGTCACTTGAAAAACTGGCTCCAGTCAGTGTAGGAAAGGAAACAGAGGAAACTGATGAACAAATAATAGAAGAAATTAAAAAATTGGTTCATCTTAATCTAGAGAAATACCACATCCCGGGATTAGTGCTATCGGTGATGAAAGATGATAAACTGTTGTTGAACGAAGGTTTTGGAGTTAACGATATTGACTTGCCTGATGATCATCCATCCAAAACATTCACCAGCGAGTCTCTAATTAATCAATGCTCTATCACTAAATCATTCACTGCTGGAGCCATTGCAATTCTAGTTGAACAAGGAAAATTAGCTTGGGATAAACCATTGAAGGATTACATCCCAGAGTTGGAATTCGCTGATGAATATCTGACTAATAATGTAACAATCATTGATTTATTGTCCCATCGAACCGGATTGCCATCTCCGGAAGTCTTCTTTCAGGGGACCAGAGAATACTATGATAATGTCACTCACGATAACATCCTAAAAACCTTAAAATACTTAAAACCTACCGACCCTTTTAGAACCACTATGATTTACAATAATTATATGTATATTTTGGTAGCGGATTTGGTAACGCGTCTTTCTGGGATGGATTACAAGGAGTTTGTTAACAAACATATTTTCCTTCCATTAGGAATGACTAAGTCCACATGGATCGAAAAAGACTTTATCCCTGGTTCAGTTACACCACATAAATTGGTCTTGAATAAAACCGAATTTCTCGAAGAGGTAGCTGAAAGCAAGGTATTCCAAAAGAAGCATGTAAAAACTATTACACCAGTGTTTGAAAAGGTGTCTGGCGATTCTGGAATATTCTCTTGTGGGTCTGATATGATCAAATGGGTTACATGCTTGATGAATGATGGGAAGAATTTGGGAGGTGACATTGTTATTCCACACATGGATGTATTAGAAAAGATACATAACCCTGATGAATATTGTAGAGAGAATTCTGGTTGGAGTACCTTGGGATATGGTAAACTTTGCTTGCTTTTAATATCATTAGCTTGTGGGTTGGTAGTGTACCAAAGTAAAGGTTTGAGAATATTGGCACATTCTGGCGGAATGCATGGATATAATACCTTTATGGCATACTGTTCAAAATCAAAGATTGCAACTTATGTAGGTTGTAATTCAGATTTCACTGGCATACTGCAAATATTAGGATACACCCTAAAAAGATTAACTAAATCGTATAACGAGAAAGATGCTTTGGCAGAGTTTAACAAGTCCATGGAGAACTATGCAGAGGGGAATTTTAAGTTTATGTCCAGGACCATCAATAATTATTTTTGTGGGGATGTGATAGTTCATCGAAAGTTCGATGAATTGCCTGGCGTTTACAATAACCCTTACTATGGCAAGATAACACTTTCGAAGCATGAGGATAAAGGTGCTTTGTATATCCAACGTGATCCAGAACCACCAGTTCCATTACTGCCGTACCGTGAAAATCCCGAAATGAAAGAGAATGAAATTGACACAACCGTCAAGTTTTTCATCCCCGCCATGATTGGCAGTGACTTTATGGTTGAACAACGCTGGAGATTTGATATCACTGATGAAGGTATCTGTTTAATTACAGAAGAAGAAGGTGAAGAGAGTAACTTTGAAGTGATTTTCACCAAATTGAACTAATATATGGTACATCTACAATATTACAAACCGATTTCTTGCTTTGTTTCATATGATATTATATTAATGAAGGATATCTTTGGTACAAATCTGTAAACTGGTGATTGAATCATATGACAGACTTGGTAAGTTGAACAATGGCACCTTCTTCAAACTGATTTCTTCTTTAAACGGGTGCTATCTATCAACATCTAACTCCTTTCAATCAAAGATATGATACAGAATAATTTAAATTGCGATGCATATTGAGCAGTGAATTCTGATTTTTAAAAGGTCATCACAGGAGTCAATGCGTTGTGACTTGGTGATCAACATCAATCACACTTTGTTGTAGTCAAGTGATCAAGACCCAGGTTTTGGGATGTGACTTGGCAGCCAAAATTGGACAAAAACTTATTTTACATCACTTTGAGAGACAAGTGAACTTGTACAAACTCGATTCTCTACATGTGTATGAATATAAAATGCCGGAGTATCCAATTCATTCAACAATAAATGAACACAACACCATGTGGGTATCTCACCTGACCTCCAAGATGGTCAGAATGAACTAGAAAACGGTATTTTAGCAAGTCAGTTGACTCAATTAGTGTCAGTTGATCGTACAAGCCCTCCAAAGTCTCCAAAGTATAAATAATCCAAAAGGGGAGATGAAATTGTTCAATGAAATATTCTTTAGTCACCCTCATTACCCTTTCCTCTGCTGTGTACATCAAGAGGGATTCTTGTGCCAGCCTTCATCAACAGTGTGGTGGTAAGGAATTTAACGGGACGCCATGCTGTCAGCCTGGTTTACTTTGTGTTGTTGCAAATGAGGGATATTCTCAATGTCGTGAATCTACTGCTCCGAATAATACCGTAAACATTACCCCCAAACAAGAAGAAAGCCAAGAGACAGTACCAAAGCAATTAGATCAGCCGGCTGGTAATTGCAATACAGGTCGTGTGCTCTGGAACAGCGATTTCACCAAACCATTTAATTCTGAAAATGAATGGGAATATGATACTTCAAACTATAACGGAGAAAAGCAAATTTATGTCCCTGCTGATCAAGCTGGTACTTATATCAAGACTGAGAACAATAATTTGATTGTTTCTGCAAGCAGAGATAGCACTGGTCAATGGAAAGCTGCACGAGCTGTATTGAAGCATGGTTGGGGTATCAACTACAGAGCTGAAGTCACAGTCAAGATGAACAAAGCTGTACCTGGAGCCTTTCCAGCCGTGTGGATGTTACCTACCATTGACCGAAAACATCCAGATGGTGTTTGGCCATTAGAAGGAGAAATAGATATCTTTGAATATCAGTCCGATTTCATTGGATCTCCAACTCCTCAAAGTTTTCACTTTGGCGAACGTAATGGAGGTAATGCACTTTCATTCCGAAACTGTCCTATCAATACCGAAACATACAATACCTTAGCCGTTGAATCCACAGAAACTTCGATCAGGTTCTTCTGTAATGGGCAACCAAATGGTGTATACAACAAACCTGCAAATGCTACCCAATTCAATTGGCCGTACAATGGCAAATATGAGTTTGGATTCATTTTAAACTATGCAATTGAACCTGCATTTGTTCAAAATAAAGTTCCAAGCGGGGTAGATTTCCTTGCCATGTCTATATCCTCGCTTAAAGTTCAAGAATGCTTTTAGATACACGTTGACAATAAATCCAATTTATCAATTCCAAAAAAATCCAAATTATGTAAAGATCATTAGAACTAAAAATGTCTATCTTGCAAGTAACACCACCAATACCACACAAACAAGTAAATCTTTACGCGCTGATACAAGATTATCCTTTCTGATTAATTATATTATTCAAATTCAACCATGAAAGCAAAACTATAAATAATACAACTGTTACGCGTCGTCGGTAACGACAATTATTAATGATTGATTTTAAACGATAACAAAAACAATTGGTCATAGTTGATTATCCATATTAACAAAGCTGATTGATTATAGATCATTCGCTGTTGCATTGAGTATTACACGTAATTGTGGTCAGGAAACCGAAACAGAGTGCATTGTGGACGCTTTAATGGAAAAATTATTTTCCCAGTTGGGAATCCATACTTTGTTGAGTAAAATAAGCTTTCAAAGGATGAAAGACTATCATCTATTATCTCTAAACATGATCTTTGGTTTATAGCTCATCATTTATTCAAGTACGGATTCAATTGACATCAAATCTGAATACCATTCATAGATTTTACGCATCTCTCGTAACAGTAGACCAGCAATCTAAACAAAACATCATTATTTTAATATTGTGGCCCATCATTGAATAATTGTACAAATAAATCATTAT
>MU621109.1:84996-109153 GCA_025399215.1 Globomyces pollinis-pini | reverse complement strand
AATACATAGATGTAGGTATATCATATATTGTTACACAGACACGACTATTGAAGTATTGATAGTTTACTATATCAATGAGTTATACTTATTAAAAGAAACACCAGTTGAACGAGAGATGATTTTGAGACTTAGTAGTGTGGGGTATTAGTGATCGTCTTGTGATTAATTTTCACAAGGAAGTCAAATCAGGAGACAAACAAAAAAAATAAAAAAAACCAAATTCAAAGAGTTTAATTTGAAATTCAATAACAATCAAACTAAACCAAAAATATAGAAATCAACTACCAATTGAACTATGAGTTGAAAGAGAACTTTACTGTTTTAAAAATTTCCTAGTCTGGTGATTTCAATCCATATTTTTCCTCATTTTCTCACTCCACTTTTTTTCCATTTCAATCCATGACTCAGCTTTCTATCACTCTCAAAAACGTCTTGTTTTTTGATGGCAATGAATTCAATTCTAAAGATTTGTCTTTCAATCAGATCTTCACAACTCAAAATAATAATTCTTTGGTCATCGACGCTACTGGTTATATTGCTCTTCCAGGATTCGTTAATGCTGCCATTCATGGTGTATTATACTCTCTCTTTTAACGTTTTAGGACAACGTTAAAGTACTAGAAAAACAAACTCAATTGGGCTTCACAACTAATATCTGTTTAACTTCATTGTCCAACATCCCTCACAGAACTGCCACTGTCTTTGCAAAGGAGGGTCTCTCTTTTGTACATAACTCTAAATCGATAAAGCCAATTAGTCCCTTTAAATATGAACTACACGCGGCTGATGGTTCTATTCATACTATCCAATCCATTCCTGATTTGGCTCTCAAGTCTGGTACCCAATGATTGATTTCTCATACGCCATAGGTGCATTTTATGGTTCTGGTGATATTAGTAAACATTCTTCAAATATTTGGGCTACTCTGTTTTCACAAACATTAAATTCAATCTCAAAGTATATTTAATTCATCTCATTTCACTAGTAACCCGAATAGTAGTGACCCATTACAACTACTGAAGGATTTGACTGTTAACCCTGCCACTGCTTTGGGTTTGGAAAATGTTGGCTGTATTGCTGAAGGATATTTTGCTGATTTTATTCTATTCAAGATTATGCCAGAATGGGACCTCTCAAATACTGGTAATTACCCTTTTCGTTTACCTTGATCCTCATATTTCTTTTATGAAACTATTGTCCTGTTTCTCCCACATTTCTTGTTGATATTACAATTCTTAATAATTTTCTTCTTGGTTGATTCAATACTCATTCTTATTTAGATACCATTCTACAATCTTTGTTCATGCATGCAGGAAATGATGGTCGAGCGTTTGCAGTTTTCAAAAAAGGTCAATTGCTCTATGCCCACCAAGAATTTAAAACAACTTATGAAGCTGCAACTTTGTCATTATACTACATCAAAGAAAATGACCCAGAAGCCGCAAAAGGGATTAAGGATAGTCATAAATTTGATACGATCGAATCTGCTTTGGAGGCGTTTAGTATTCCATTGAAAACACTTATGTATAGGAATGGGAGAATTTGTCATCGTAGTAGATAACGAAGATCGTGAAAACGAAGGAGATTTAATTATTGCCGGTGAAGAATTAACAGCAGAAAAAATGGCATTTATGATTAGATATACCAGGTAAACACAACCGACCATTTATGTCTAGTGGAGTCATCTGTGCACCAGCAGAACAGTCTTTATTCGAAAGATTGGACATTCCAATGATGGTGGAACAAAACGAAGATTCATTAAAAACAGCATATACAGTGTCAGTGGATGCTAAAGAAAACACAACAACAGGAATATCGGCCCAAGACAGAGCAACCACCATCAAATTGCTAGCCGATCCAAACTGCAAGGCAACCTCATTCCAGCGGCCTGGTCATGTATTCCCACTTCGAGCAGTCGAAGGAGGGGTATTAAAACGTGTAGGTCATACAGAAGCATCTGTCGATTTATGCAAGTTATCAGGCAAATATCCCGTAGCCGCCATATCGGAAATCTGTCTTGATGATGGTACCATGGCCCGACGTGATCATCTTGTTGTGTTTGCCAAAAGATGGAACATGAAATTAATAACCATCAACGACTTGGTCAAGTATCGATTAGAACATAATCTTTAACTTATATAATTGAAATACATGACCATTTAATCATCACTTTAATGTTAGTTACTTATTGATGAATTCATAATGATTAATGTAAGGGTGTTTCAAGTCCAGTGTTGAAACACTTGGGTGAAGTCAGGTGCGGTTAGTCAGTAACAATGAACATGAGAAATTGCGTTTAATTTATTATTGGTGGGACTATACACAGATATCCTGACCATTACTTTCGATTTTTCAACACTAATGAATCCATTTTATTTTGAAATCCAAGAAAGATAATCACAACCACGAACAGTTTATGATAAGGATGAATGAGACTATTTGTGGTTTCTGCAGTTGAGTGAGATATATGAAATCAGTTCAGATCCTAAATGTATAAGTTTGGATGGATAGAAGCCATCAACACAGCATGAACCAGTTTCTTTTTAAACATCACCAGATAAAAAAAAAAACAAGAAACAGTAAGTCTTCATGAATATCAAGATATTTTGATTTACATTAGAACGCCATGAATCGCAATCGTTGCTTACAATGGAATCGAACCCAACAAGGTTCTTACTCAAAGGCACAAAACCCAAAACGCGGTAAGGCTCAAAGAGGCGTATTTCGATGACATTTGTACGAGCCCAATATAAAATGAAGTCATATATAAAGGAATGAAAACCATTTGAAAATCTAGATTTTTTACAATAATGTTGAATCAATTGGGTGTGTTTTTGATTGCTACAAATACTGTAATGGCAATTAAATTAGATGTTAATGATCAACAAGCAATGTTGAAGGCTGCTCAAGGAATTGCAAAGAATTTAATGAATTATTATGTTCCTGGTAAAACTGCTTCTCAAGGAACAATTCTACCTAACACTGCTAAAACTGCTCAAGGTTTGTTTTTTGTGTATCACTAACGTTACTTAAGGTTTTCAATGGTATGAAGGTGGTATTATGTGGGGTGTAATGATGGATTATATGAAAGCTACTGGTGATCAACAATACTCTACTGCAGTTGTGAATGGATTAACATTGGCTTCCTATGGTCCTACTGCTTCATTCTTGGGAAAAACAGCTTCCATTGCTGAAACACTGGAAGGGAAATGGAATGATGATATCTTATGGTGGGCACTTGGACCTGTAACTGGTGCTGAAATATTTGGAAAAGATACTGTCATGCCAGGTGGTGTTAGTTATTCCAAATTGGCCAAAAATACTTGGGATCAAGTTTGGAACCAATGGGATGATAGTTGTCAAGGTGGTCTATGGTGGTCTAGAGATCGAAAAAATGTAAAGTCAAAAGGATATAAATCTACAATTACTCATGGTCAACAAATGGTACTTGGGTCACGATTAGCGATTTTAACTGGTGACAAGACATTAGCTGAAGCTTCCGTTAGAATGTATCAATGGTTGAAGAAAACTGGGATTATTACCCCTCAATTCAAAGTTCGTGATGGATTGGATGTAGATCAAAAGTGTGGTATTAATCCAAACGAACTATCATACAAATCTGGGTTCGTTTTCGGTGGTTTAGCATGGACTTACAAAGCATTGGGTGATGAATCTTTAATGACTGAAGCTGCTTCATTGTTTAAAGCTTCATTGGATACTTTTACCAAGAACAAGATTATCACAGATCAATGTGAACCTAAATGTGATGAAAATCAAGTATCTCCTAAAGGGACATACGTAAGATCAGTTGGATATCTTTACGAAAACACCAAAGATGCAAGTCTTCAAAACCTAATCAAAGATACACTTAAAGCATCTGTAACTGCCATGTTGGACACTTGTGATGATAAATTCACTTGTGGTAATAACTGGAGTACAGCTTCTCCACCTGCTGGTCCAAGTGTACACTATCAAATTAACTCTTTGGAGTTGATTACTGCATATTACAAGACTTTCTTGCAAGGTGGCCAATCAGAAGCTAAATTCCAACCTCCAAGTACTGCTCCAGTACCAGTTGCACCTAAAGATGACCCAAATAGTAGTGCCGATCATGTCTCTATTATTTCTACCACTTCCTTAATTGGTTCCATGATCCTATCTCTTCTTATCCTATAGTTTAGTTTGTTAATAAATCTTTCAAGTGATAGATATGACGTTGGTTTAAAATATTGAATTATACATGCTTTGTACGTTTTAGTTACAATCAGTTAGTGTGTTCTAGGAAGAGGAAATATTAAAGAAATGCACGTTGTCACGATCCTCAGATTTTGTGAACAATTTAAACTCGAGAGCAGATTCAATCTTTATTTTTTGCCAATACAAACTCCAAATAGTTTCACTAAACAATCTTCCTTTTCTACCGTCGGTTGTGGAGTTGTATTTGTAGTGCTGGGGACTTTACGACTATCAGTAGTCTTGCTAGGGGAAGGTGTATTGTCTGATGGAAATGATGTACCTGGAAGTCCAGTTTCTACGTCGGGAAATTGGCCAGGAATATTATCTGAGTCATTATCAATAGGTTTGCTTGGTAAAGATGTATTGTCTTCGGTTGGAAGTGATGGACCTGGAATCGAAGGAAGTTGGCCATGACCGTTTTGGGGGTTTCCATCGGATTGATTATCAGTGGGCTGACCAGGTAAAACGGATTTATTATCTGGAAACCTACCATTAGGAATATTTCCAGTGTTTGTTTTAGAACTATTCTCGTTTGGAATTTCAAAATTAGATTTCGAATGACCATGTCCACGATGTCGATTTCGATGTCGATGAAGGGATTGGAAATTTGACTTTCCAGGTTGACAGTGCATTTTGTAAGCTGGATTGTCAATGCAGTTTCCTTGGCAAGTATTTTGTAATACCCAATTTTCTAGCTAGCGTTAGTAATTGGAAAGATATTACGACCAGTACATTGGAGGAATTGTGATCCAGAACAGGCAAACGTATTAGCAGCACTACATGAACCCCCTACTTTTGCGTCTCCATTTGATGGTGTTGATTGACCTTCTGGTTTCTTTTCTTCAGTCTTCTCTTTAGGTTCTTTTTTGTCCTCCTTCTGTTTTTCCTTCGTTTCGCTTTTGTCTTTCTTATCCCCTTCATCATCGTCAGAACTATCCTCGGACTTTGATTTTTTATCATCAGATTTGTCGGATTTTTCGTCTTCATCATCATCGTCCGGTTTAGCCTTATCATCATCGTCAGGTTTTGCCTTATCATCATCATCCGATTTAGCATAAGAATGGTGACGATGAATAGAGTGTACTTTACGATGAGGGTAAGTATGAATTTGGGCATATCGTCCATGTTGTGGGGGACGAATTAAATCAGAATGAGATCCATATCGTTTAG
Source organism: Globomyces pollinis-pini (assembly GCA_025399215.1). Lineage (NCBI taxonomy): Eukaryota > Fungi > Chytridiomycota > Chytridiomycetes > Rhizophydiales > Globomycetaceae > Globomyces > Globomyces pollinis-pini. The sequence continues at coordinate 103,747 of MU621109.1, read as the reverse complement.
CATCAACAGAGAGTGATAAGATCAAAGATATCAACAATCCACTATTCGAAACCATCGAAAATTTGGAAAAGGCTGGTTTTACAAGGTCCTTTTATCAAAGTTCTTGCCGGCGAGGTTCTCTCCGCCTTTGTTCTTTTTTAGTCATTACAATTGACCTCTTTACAATTATGATTTTATTAGCATTTAACGAATAACAAAGCAATGTCACACATCATTCAATCGTAGTCAACAATTCACTGGATTGTTGTATCTGTTTAGAAATCTTCTCATCTATAATTAAAAATGAATTAACTGTATAACTGATATCATACCTTTAATCTTCCCACTTGATTTTAATATATCGATTTGTTTTTGATTGAATATTACAGCATACTGTTGTAATTTTTTGATTGTCCCTGATACATGCACTACAGTAATAACACAAGGGGTTGATTTTAACACTGATCATCAGTAACATTAATCATTTACTGGTAATAAAAGTAATCGCGTTCCAAACCAACCTTGAATGTTCTCTTCCTGTTTTTATAATAGCTAAACCCTAATTTGTAAATCATCGGATTGAAATACAGTATAAGGCGAGTAATATTTCACTTGTAAAGTTGATGAAATTCGAGCACCATAATCACCAAATAAATCTTGAATATTGAATTTAATGGCTGCTGCTAATAGTTTCCCATTGATTCCTTCTGCTAGTATATCATCTTTGAATCTGATTTGGCATAACAAGTATCTATTTTTAATTCTGACCATTCTGCAAGTCGAGCTGAAGAAAACAAAAAAAAAATTAAAATGAAATAAGCAATTGAATTTGACAGTTATGGCAAAGGAAGTCAATTAAAATGTTAGAACTGATTCAGTACATGATATCAGTCAAACACTTCAGTTTGAACTATTCTTAAAATTATTCGTTATAGACAGGATTTATTAGATAATCAGTTGTTCACGACTAGGTTTGTGGACAGATCCACTTAATTGCTTACGATTAACGCAAAATCCAAGAATTACAAGCTCACACTTTTGTTCATCATTACGGCCATGATCACGGTTCTTGTGATGTTTCTTGCCATGTTTGGGTGTTTGATTTTCAGATTCATCTTCGGATTCTGTTTCCTCTTCCTCCTCAGTTTCGCCATCGTCTTCCTCATTTTCATTTTCCTCGGTGGGTTCTTCTTCGTCATCATCATCTTCATCATCATCTTCAACTGCATCTTCATTTTCACTAATGCTTGTTTTGCTCGTGTCGTCTCCGTGTCGTACTCCCATTCCACGTTCGTCATCACCTTCATCCTCATCATCTTCAATTTCACTATCCCCTTTATTGTTATCCGATTTCTTTTCTGCTTTTTGATCTACTTTTTGGTTGGTAGTTTGGCCATCAATTCGCTTCAGTATCTCTTCCAGCTTATTGAGATCACCGAAATCATTGCCATTTAGATCTCCATTTCGAGAGCTCTTTTGGTTTCTTATTACGCAAAATCCTAGTATTTGAAAATCGCATTTTTGATCTTCTGTCTCTGGGTGTTCATGCTTGGGATGTTTATGATGCTTATCTTTCCGTCCCTTCTTGTTTTTCCTCCCCTTCTTTCCTTTCTTGCCTTTCTTGTGTTTCTTTTCTTTACGATGGTTCCATGTATCGGTATTATGATTTGAATTATCACCCTCTGACATGATTCCATCGTCATCACCAAATTCTTTCATAGCTGCTTTAATTCCTTCCAATGCTTCTAAAAGATGGTTAAGCTGGGTTACTTGACCATTGGCAGTAGATCCATCAGTTGAATAAGCATTAGATCCAATAGCTTCAACAATACCATCTTCAATTTCTCTATTCTCAAATATCTTTGAATTTTCTCTTTCTGAATTAGAATGACTACTTGGAAGATAAGGGTTTGAAAATCCAGAGAATTTTGCTTCATTGTCTTGCTTTATCCGACGTACATGGTAATTGGAAGGGTTTCGACGCTTGGGGTTTGATGCTAGATTTCGAGAGTTTTGATCCCTATAACAGAGCACCTCAAATGAAAAGAACGTAGCTAGGAATAAGAACCAATACATAACAGAATTTTAAAAATTTATGGGTGAATGTTATAGAGTTGATCGGCTGGACAACTTCGCCATCCGCGCAAATTACATCCATACTTTTTTTAAAAAGTAAAAGAAAGTGAATAATATGCCAAAATGGGTCATTTAAAAGAAAGTGAATAATATGCCAAAATGGGTCATTATAAATGATATATCTTCAAATGTATATATTTCAATGATTCTCCCACTAAAGAGAGTTCGATTTTATCCAAGCCAATTCTGATGCAACAGTGGCATAGACACCAGGATATCCAGCTAGAGCACAACCAGTTCCAAACGACACGATTCCAGCAACTGTTACTGTACCATCTTCATTTTTAACAAATGCTGGACCACCAGAATCTTGTTGACAACTATCTTTACCACCTTCTGGATAACCTGCACAAAATGCACTGGGTACACCTGCCAAACTTGGGTAAGCCTTTAAGCATACATCTTTTGATGTCATTGGAACAGTAGTTTCTAGCAACACGGATGAAGGGGGACCATTGGTGGAAATGGTTCCCCATCCAGCAACAGTCAATGATTGTCCTTCTTTAAGAACAGAAGCAGATCCATCATCGAGTTTGGCAAACTTAGTAGGAATTGGACCAGATACACGCTCTACATCCCAAATAGCAATATCATATCCATTTGATGCATCAGTATACTTTGGATGAACAATGAATTTCTTTACCTTGAACGTTGTTGCATTTTCACGTTCAGGACGAAGTTTAGTATCATATCTATGATAATAAGCCTTGAAAGTTGAAAGCTGTACTCCAACTGTACAATGAGCAGCGGTCAATATTTTCGTAGGGGTAATTAATGACCCTCCACAGTGTCCATTCTTATCATCCGCAGTGCGAAGTGCAACCAACCATGGATATATATCTGGTGAACCGACAGGAGTACCGCCAACAATAGGTTTATCAGTTGGAGCGGCAATAACACTTGATAGAAGTACAGCGATAGTAGAGATTTTCATTTACTTTTTAATTGACCAAAATCCTTTTATTTATACTTTTTGTTGTGCTTTTGTTCCATGCTGTGAATAGCATGCATCTCTTTTGTCTGTTTGTCCTACAGCATGGTTTGAATATAATGCTTGGGTACCTAGTTCACAATTTACACAATGATTCGAATAGTACTGAAATACAACGCTTGCAGAATCAAAAAACCATAGTGCTTTGAAATTTCAATATTAGGTGACTTGCTTCTGTGATGAAAAAGTTTTCTATGAAAGGGGAATAGGATTCATGTGACCAGCCAAATCCTCAGAACGGTTCTGTCAAACAAACCAGTGTTGAAGTGTATCGTGAAATAATTAACCATTGATTAGAGGATATGATTTTATTAATTTGATATGGTTAGTGACCACCATGTAAAGCTTTAAATGATGTTTGCCAATTGCCTAACTCTTCTTCAGGAATCTTGGCAAATTTAACTTGAACAGATAAATTCAATCTTCGTTGTTCAACTGCAATCGCATGACTTGATAAATCATCAACACCAGCCGATTTATTGATATCATACATATCATGAACCTTTGCAATTTTCATTGTATCAACTGTTGTTAATAAATTGAGTTCTTTCGTTAACAAGGTATAAATGTAGAATTGATAGATTCGAACGAACACTGGTATGTGGAATGTTAACCGGGATATGACATTGTCTGAAACAAGTTCTGAACATCCTGCAACCACTTCGATAAACGCAGCAACCATATTTCCAAGAACATGATAAAATATCTCTTGTGATACAATGGACATTTTCATACGTGTTGGATGGCAAATGGCATATAGGATAGATCCAACAAAAATCATGGTCGAAAATCCTTCAAGAATATTTACAATTGATATCCACTGGGAAGCTTGCTAAAACATCAACCAATGAATTAATAGGTTACCTTAAAAATCAATGATTGAGTAATCAGTTCAATTGGAATATCACTGTTGGCCAACAATGATAGATTTAATCGAATGTACGTTTCATTTGCACTGATGACAAACAAAATTGGTATCAAAATTAACACACATAACATAAACCATGTGCTTTTCCCATAAAACATTTGCATCTGTAAAACCGCCATGATACGTACAAAAATGTATGATAACAGATCAACGCAATCGTTAAATATCATAATCTTTTGAATTGGGTACGTTGCAGTTGGCGAAGCGAAAAAGTCAATTGTTAAAGTCTTGAAAACAACAGATAACAGTAGTATAAAAAGAGAAAAATAGGCAACAAAGTCTTGACCAGTGATATTCTTCCTAGATTTCCTATAACTAAAAGCATATATTGCTGATGGGCAGAGCAGTTGAAGGGACACTCCAAGCAATATTCCCGGAATTATACTGAATGAAAATATATCGCCAGACATTGGAGAGATAATGGTACAGGTGTGTCACATCATTTTGTAGTATTGAGCCTGAACAGAAGCCATTCACAAAATGGGACTTGTTAGGCTTTGGTGTAGCCCACTTTGGATTTATTAAAAATGAATGTCCGCAAGTGCCTTTATTGGCATCAAATTTAGATGATGATATTTGCACGATTTTGTTGTATTCAAATTCACATCCATAAATTGGTGATGCAAGGTTTGTACAACTGTGGCAAACGTGGTGAACAATGATGGCATTTGCTAAGAATAAGTACCGACTGATGGAGTAAACTAACGTCATTGTGGAAATATATTTATTGATCTAAGAAGTTTAAGGATATCTCAAATAACATCAATTATAGCTAATTGATCAATTTCTCATTCAAATATCGAATTGCTGTTCTTACAATATCTACAAACATTCTTGAGCATTATAAATATTACCAGTAAGTCTTTTGGTGTCACTTATTTGCCAATCATTGCAAAACTAAAATCATTAAAACTTTAACTGGGAAATTATCGAAAAACCTGTTCCAATGTATAGCTATCATCAGGCTTTACACTCTGAAGGCCTATCCACATACATCCATATGCTATTAAATTCGAATATTTTCCACCCGATTCAAACTTCTGATAATCGCAAATCTTTTGATGTTATTTGTTAAATATTCTTACAGATTTGCAGGTGAGGGAATCATTTAACCATGTTAACGAACATTGGCATATAAGTTTATATTCTGTATCTGTATAAGATGTCGTTTTGCTGCCTAATTTTTGGAAGCAGTCTACCAAATGATCATATGCATCATTTATTTCGGTGTCAAAATTGAGAATCCGCAATACTAAATACTCTGCATGAACTAGTGTATCTTTCAGATTCCAAAACGACTGCTGGATTAAACAAATAAGCTTACCTTATTCAATTCGATGTAACGATCCGATGTATGAATAGCGTAATAAAATACATTGACTACATCTCTTAATTTTCTTTGAATATAAGTTTGTTTGCAAGCGATATGGACACTTGCAGCAGCCAAGATATCCAAAGTTACTGGTAATTTATGGTGATTTCCATATTCAATCAAAGCGAAATAGTAAACTAAGCAATGTGATCTCGTTGATAATGGTAGATCCAGTAATCTGATACAGTCCAAGAATTCGTTTAACTTCATATTTACACAACAGCGAAAAAAAAAGAAAGAATGGGCAATGATATGCCAACCAGCTAGACTATAGCAAAGCTTAGGGAAATACATCGAAGAGCGTAAACGTATAGATAGTAAGATGGCAGATTTGGTCTTAAATTACACATATATATGCAATGACCTATATACGTATGTATATTAGTAACTACCACTGGAATTAGATAGCTAGTTACTTATAATATACGTATATTTAAGGATTTAATTTTGTCGTTGTTTGGTGAGTTCGATGATTGCTTTTGGCTGTGTGTTTGGCGTTTGTCGATTGGGAACAACAGACTTTACCAATGATTCGAACTGTTTCTCTTCCCTTTCGATCCCTAGGTGTTCTGTTCTCAACTCCATCACTATGGCTGACAATTCTAATTCCAGTGCTGGTTTTACTATTCTTGGCATTGCTGGCCTTCATTGCATTGATGATATTTGCCTTTAAACCTCAAGCATTGGCCATAAAGTCTGTCCTTCCTGACTCGGACATACTAGATACACTGGCTTGGATTGTTGCGTTTTTATTGGTTGTCCTAGAAACTGGAATTGTTTTACTCATCCTCTCTTTGGGTTTACAACGTAGTCAAGATAGAGTATTTGATACTATTCTGAAATCTAAATGTCCTTATCTATTTCAATCAAATAATTCAGCAAGTGCAATGGATTTGATACCATCCAAAGCAACTTTATGGAATTCATTCATTTCAATTATTGTTTTGATTTTAACCTTACCAATCAATTTGATACCAGTTGCTGGTCAAGGTGTATACGTCTTGATTAACGGTTATCGGCAAGGACGAGTCATTCACACCAGATACTTTGAATTAAAAGGTTGGGATAAAACTACATCCGATCAGTTCATGAATAATAATAGTGCTGATTATCTATCTTTTGGAATCATGAAAACTCTTTTAGAAATGATTCCAGTAGTAAATTTTCTAGGTCTATATGTAAGTGCCATTGCTGCAGCCCTCTTTGCTGCTGATTTAGAAGAAAAAATGGCCAATAGTAATCACATTTCAGTGATTACTCTGGCACCATAAATCGTGACTAATCTAAATTCTCTGACTTATATTCTAAATAAATCCACTATATAACGACTTTAATACTCTTACCAATATGTACATTAGTCTAAATCATTTAGATAATTGGGGGTCATGAGAATATTCACATTAATAGTCAAAGCGGTTTAACAGTTAAAAATGTACAGTTAATATTTTACTGTGAATAAGATCAGGTATATCGATATTAAATATTTACACTGAATAAATCTAATACAATTAATATTCGAAACGAACTTTGAATTTGCAAAAGAAAAGGTACCACGAAGTAAATTAATTCAGATATTTCACAACAGCATGAATGAAAAAACCATGCGTAGTAGCAACATGAATTTCGCGTGGTTCTGCTAAAATTGACATTCAACACATGGCCGAGTTTCACCAAACACTTGTGTTGTTTTTGAGTCCCAGCTAGTTAAGCCAGTTTTCTGCGAGGGTTTCCTTGGTGATGATGCTAAGTTAAAGATACGTATGCTTTATTTGGTGTACTTGTTGACTATGAAATATTTGATAGAGATTTCTTCTCAAAATTGCGTTGTTGGTCACACAAAACTGCCAAGCAAAGACAAGATAAAACAACGCCTATAGAACTACTAAGCAAAGGTTGAGCAAAATGACTCCTGAAGATATCCAACCACTTCAAAAGAATTAATTTTCCATTAACCTTGTTCAGTACTGCACCAATGCGCCACTTATTTGAACACTAAGGAAAAAGACTCTCTTAAAAGGTATAGCCCAATCGATTATATATATTTGTTGTCCATCTTGCATGATTTAAGGTTGGTATTCACTTCATGCATCTGAATGAAACTCATGTTGTTTTGCTTCCATCCTCATGAAAGAGAACGTGGTAGGCCGCAACAAACGTCCAAGGTGACATGTGTGTTTATTAAATCAAACAGCCATGCATGCCCTAAACTAAAAGACTCGATTTACACGACCATGCTGTTCTGGAGTATAAAAAGACCGTTTGTAGTTGGGTAAAAACATCAATCAAGATTAAAATGAAATTCTTCACTACTGCTCTTTTCGCTTCGACTGCATTAGCATTTCCAGCCGATAAACCTATTGTTAATGGAACTCCTGTGGGATCTCCAGATGTCTACCCTTGGTTAGTTGCCATTCGTCGTGTAGGTTATCCAGGTTGGTGTGGTGGTACCCTAATCTCTCCAACCAAAATTATGACTGCTGCTCACTGTACCGTGAATGATGGTTCCTTATTTCCACAAAATGAATTCACTGTATTTGCTCATCGATACGATATCAATAAATCGGCTGCTTCAGAAAAAGCTGCAACCTACACCGTGACTAAAATGACACCTCATCCAAAATATGTCAATGTTGATCAAGGTTATGATGTGGCAGTTTGGGATTTGAAATTAGTTGATGGTACTCCACCAACTACTGTTGTGAAGTTGGATGATGGTACCTTAACACAATCTGGACAATCCTTAATCGTTGCTGGTTGGGGTGATCGATACAATGGAGCACAACAAGGCTCACCAATAATGTTGGAAGTGACCCTTCCAGTCACACCATCTACTACTTGTTACAGGTACTACCCTGAATTGAAATCTATCACAACTGCATTCTGTGCAGGAAACACGAATGGTAAAGACTCTTGCCAAGGTGACTCTGGTGGACCGTTATTCAGTAAAAATGAAGATGGAAGTGTAACTGTTGCTGGTGTGGTGTCATATGGAGGTGCTTGTGGGTCTGGACCTGGCGTTTATTCCAAAGTCAGTAACCTCTCCTCCTGGGTTCGTAGTGTCTAATGTAAATTGCATATCTGGAAATAAAAGATAAAGTTCTACTAAATAACCTACTATTACTAATTTACTCAAAGTCACATTCACATCTATGACGAAACACCAGACACCTGCACTTGATTCATTTGTTTCAGAAGATGAGTACAGGGCTTCTGGTGTGGTGAAAAGGGTGGCAATTGTTTGGCCGTCCCATTATACCAAAGAGGTAAACTCTATACGTGAAAGCATCAAGTATATCTTGTTTGGTAACAAAATATTAATGAGGAGAAGAGTATTTTTAATTTGCTGGGAAGTTTCAAAAACTTGGCAGAACCAGGTGTCTTGGTTCATTGACATATTGAGGCGCTTCCGTGCACATTTTAGCCTAAGACATTTCAAAAGACTGTGAAACTGGACTTTAATTGGCTCGACGGGGCAAAGATTTATAAATACACCTTGTCACTATTACGTAGCTTTCTACATGTCCGGGACGACATCTGGAATTATCTTAGGATTGACATTTTACCAGTTTATCCATGCTTGGATGTTGGCAAGGAAACAATACAATGCTTATGGAGATACATTTTCATATCAACTACAACTGATTGCCTTGATCACACTTGGGCTGTACACAATATTTATCACCATTAATTTGGATTATTTCAATTCTGTATATTCATTTGATCTCATAAGGTTCAGTTTGGCGGTGCAATCTTTACTTGGTCTACTATTTAGTCTTCTGATCAACAGTGCCGCGTTAATCCAACTACAATCATTTAGTGGTAATTCTTCAAAATTCTTGTTCTTGGTTTTGGTCTTGACGCCAATTATATCTGCCATTAAAATTAATCAGACCTTTAGTCTTGGAAAATTCATGTTCAATTCAACATGGGATATTAATGAAATCTATCAATCTATGGGTACAGGAGTGATCACAATCTTTGAATCCATATTCTCCACCATCCTATTCTATTCAATCTATCACCATTTAAATCGACCACAATACGTTCAATCAAAGTCAAACCAAAGTATATCTCAACGGATTAAGGTGTTGATCATATTGAATCTGATCAACTTTATTGCTGGATTGGATACCATTATTTGGAATCGAGATGGACTACTACTATATACTTTACCACTATTACAAGGATACTTGGAGCTTTCAGTATTACAATATTTGATTGGCATCAAATTAGACTTGAAACCATCTGTTGAAATATTCAATACACAAACGTCGAAAAAGACCAAAAGATTATCCACGCTACAGTTAATTTCTTTGAATATTTCCAGAACATTCAGCTTAGCGAAATCCAATTCAAAATCTAAACAAACCTACGATTCTACCTTATCAAGAGACGCAAATAATCATTCCTATACTGATTCAACTTCTGAATTAATTGAAGATGTTATGGACAAGATTGATGTACTTTTTGTAAAACCAGAGAAAAATATTGAATCCACTGAATTGGATTTGAAATCAAAGACCACTCAACCTACTCAAATGAACCTATCACGTTCTAGTCTTCAATCAAAGAATTATTGGACAAACTTGAGATCGATTATGAAAAATGAATGGAGTTCAAGTGAGCCAAGTGAAGAATCGTCAAATCCGAGTCTGTTACGACATCAATGTTTTTGGAGTCAATTAAAATCTTTACGAGTCAACGTTTCTACAGATAATCTTGAATTAGAACACTATTTGACATCACGTTCTAGTGTATTATATCAAGATTTGGATTGGAACTTTACACCCATGGATCATAACACAATTTATAATGATGATACATTAATTGATTTTGAAGATTGTTTACCTAAACCATCCTACTCAGTTTTTCATGGACTAAAGAATTTGGTACGATCTGATACTGAATATAGTCGTTGGAAATCCATTTTCAAACCATTAGATTAAATTGGTTGTGAAGCTGGTTCAGGCACTTGAATAGAGTCCAGCACCTGGACAGTAGAGGAAGGAGCATCATCAGAAGGCTCGTTAGTAGCGTTACTAGACTCATTAAATATATAGACAATTGTATTTTGAAGCTTTCTTTGTTTTTTTGTTTTTACTTTTGATTTTCGTTTATGAATTTGGCACAAAATGTAGATTTAATTCTAATGGAAAATAAAACGATTCAAGGTACGGAATGAAATCAATTGATTTTACTAGGTAGTGAAAATCAATGTTAATAGAAAGGTAATAATTAGTACAGATTCTTACTCAATTAGATCAAAATACAATTCTACAAAAACAATTGATTGAATCAAATAAGAAATATAATGTAACAAAATTAATATCCTTAAAGTTATCAGTCTCTATTAACTATCGTGGATTCACAACAACTTTTGATTCATGACATGGAATGTAAAGTTAAACAGATATTGGAATGGGGAGATAGATTAAAATCAGATTTAAATCGAATCAGAAAAGAACGAAATACATTAAAGGGTAGGTTTGTCTATCGAGTATTATCATGCTACTACTCTATCACTCCTGCAAGATTCTTTTTTACTAATTTAATAGATGAAATCAATTCTGCAAACTCAAGGTATCAGTCTCTACAAGATCAATCAGAGAATGATTATAAAAGGTTAAAAACAGAAACGAACGATGAAATACAAAAGTTAAACAAGCAACTTACTCAGTCTTTTGACCAATTAACAGATCTAAAGTCGCAGTATAATGTAACAGTTAACCAGTTAAACGAAAAAAATTCAATTCAGTTTGATCAATTGAAAGTTAAAGAAAATCAGATTATGGAATTGAATTTGAAATTAAATAACATCCAACAAAACGCCAATATAAAAGAAAATAACCTTCAAAAGCAAATTACTGGTAAAGATCAGGATCTACAATTGGTTTTAAGTCAGTTTAATCAATTAAAAACCAATCTTGAACAAATTCAACAAACAAAGGAAAGGGATGCCAAAAAATTATTGGGAAAAGAACTAGAATATCAGAGTAATTCATCTAATCGTTCAACTTTAGAGCTGCTTCAAGTTAAGGATGAAAAAATCATAGAGTTACAAGATAAAATTGCAAGAAACCAAACACAACTGAATGGTACCGATATATGAATCTAATATTCAGCTAGTTCATTTGATCAAAGTGAGAAATTCAGGAAAATGGAAGAAGACTTGATTCAGAGTCAAAAACTCATTCAGGAATTAAAGTCAAACTCAAATTATCAGAATGAAAATATTGAAACTAGTCAGATCAAATTAAAATCTCAAGTAGAATTAATCGAAAGGCAAAGATTGGAAATTCAGCATATGAAGAAACAGAACACAGATTTGAAAAATGCATTAAATCACAAAACAAAAGAAGATCAGAAAACAGCAGAAATGATTTTAGGATTACAACATCAGATTCAAAACTTACAGTTTGACAAATCTAAAGTATTAATGAATCAAGCAGACAAATTGATGAAGCATCAAATCCAAAACTCACAGTCTGTAAATAACTTAAACACTTCACCAATCTCTCCATACGGATCTACTGAGATTCGAGAGTCACCAAAACTGTTGAACGTCAATGAAAACCTTCAAGTTAATACAAATTTCGATCATCAACAGAAAACGTATCCGAACAATCAACCAAAACCCAAATCGCCTAAATCAAATTTAAAGCGGTCATGGGCTTCAAAAGGAAGTGTCAATTTTAACTTGAAACCTGAAAATGAAGGTTCTTGGTCTCCCAGTTCTTTAGACATGAATGGAATTAATAACTCAATGGCTAACCTAAAAACTATTCTATACGGCGATTCTTCAAAATCGAATGGCAATATATCTGAAATGGAAATGAATCGATCTTTTGAGAACTTATCGTTTGATTCTTATAAATCAACTGGGAATAGTTCCAGAATACCATCACCAGATATAATGGGCCCAAACTTTGAGTCGAAGAATGGAAAGGAACCAAATGAAAGTGAAAATATTTTACCACCAAAGAAATTTCGAAACACCAATTTATCAGTTAAACCTATTCAAAACAATTTTTACGGAATATCGAACCCTTCATCTCCTTCCATGCAATCAACAACAGGATTGAACGGCAGCATGTTGTATCTGCATACCAATACATTTGGAGGCAGCAAACACACTATATATCAGTCGAATGAACTGAAAGGTCATAATACTTCAAATCGGTCTAGTCCTTCTATTGGAAGTAGAGCAAATATTGCTATAGAAAACCATCCAAGGATTCAGCAGCCAAGATCGACAAATGACAATGAACCAGCAACATTTTTGGTACAGGAAGCGATTCAATCTAACAAGGTGCTTGATAGTTTTGACAACCAAATCAAAGATTTTGAAGAACTCTTCCAGTAATTTTCAGATCTGCTACTATTTCATTTAATTACCTAATCCTATATAATAAATTATATCCTAATGTCCTGGTTTTTGTATGGAATTTCGTGCTAGGGTTACTAGGGTTGTAATGTTAGATTTGAACGGGTTTTCGTAATTGAAAATTCGAATGCCCGAATCTCCAACAAAAACAAAAAGAACGACGGTGGGATACGAAGACCAAGCGACCGCGTTTCCATTGAAGGAGCTAAGATCTCTTTATTTAGGATCATCACCAAATCACATCAATCCTCAACAAGAAACTGTCACCTACATTCCATCTGCAAAAAGTTATCCTCCTATTCGTAGTTTGTTTTTTACAAAACAAAAAAGAATTTTGGTGACTGGAGGTGCTGGATTTGTTGGAAGTCATTTGGTAGATCGATTGATGAAAATGGGTCATTTAGTAACTGTCATTGACAATTTTTACACAGTATCAACATCATATTTAAAATTATTAGGTATGATTCTAATACTTATCATTATAGGTATTTTTTTTAAAGTATTTTGAATCATGTGTGATAGGGTCACAAAAGAAACGTTGAACATTGGCTTGGTCATCCGAATTTTGAATTGGTTAGACATGATGTTGTTGGTATATTATAGATTCGCGTTTTATATTAGATCCTTACTTGATGGAAGTTGATCAAATTTATCATCTTGCATGTCCAGCTTCACCTCCCCATTATCAATACAATGCTGTCAAGACTATTAAAACTTCTGTCATGGGTACGTTAAATATGTTGGGAATGGCTAAGCGAACAAAAGCCAGATTCTTATTCACATCAACTTCTGGTAAAGATTAAGTTTGGGTAATTTGTAGAAATATATGGAGATCCAGAAGTCCACCCTCAAACTGAAGATTATTGGGGTAAATATTTTAATTGGACCTAAAGTACAGGAAATGTGAACCCAGTATATACTTGAACATCTCACATTAGATTGGACCTCGAGCATGTTATGATGAAGGAAAAAGAGTTGCCGAAACGCTTACATACGCATATGCAAACCAAGATAAAGTGGATGTTCGAGTTGTACGCATCTTCAATACTTTTGGCCCTAGAATGAATCCTGAGGATGGAAGAGTTGTTTCCAACTTTATCATTCAAGCGTTGCAAGGAAAGCCCTTGACTATATACGGTGATGGGCAACAAACTAGGTCATTCCAATACATTCATGAGTATAACCTTCACCCTTTTAAACTTTTTTTTTATAGTTTGATTGATGGATTAATCTTGGCAATGAATGGAAGCTATTCTCAACCAATTAATTTAGGAAATCCAGTTGAATACACCATTAGTCAATTTGCTGAAATGATTGTAAAGAAAATCAATCCATCATTAGAAATTACTTATTTACCTGCTGTCAAGGTAAAATTCCTAATAATGATGAATTCAAATCATTTAGGATGATCCCAAGAAACGTAAACCAGACATTACCAGGGCGAAACGTGAGATTGGGTGGGAACCACAATTTTCTACCGAACAAGGTATTGAAGAGACGATTGAATATTTCAAATTATTATTGGCTGGTTCAGCATAAGCTTTTATTTAATAAAATCATTGATTTTTCTAAATATTCTATTAAAGTAAAAAAAGTTGATTAAAAATCAAAATTCAATTTTGTAAAGACATAACCTTCACTCTCAAAATGAGATTGTAGTTCAATGATAGATTTAGCTTTTACATCCTCATCTGCTTCAATTTCTCCATTCCACATTCCAAAAATACACCCTCCTAGAACATTTAGACAATAAAAGAAACGTACCACTCCCAGTCAACTTAGCTACGTGCCCACGAGATCTTGCTATTTCAATCATCTTCAAAGTTGGTGCACCAATCACTGCATCACCATATAAAGCTCTTCTGCATTCAAAGTTTTGGTTGATTAACTTTGATAATAGCTTTTCTTCTTTATTGATCAAGGCTTGATAACATTGTGTGGTAATATTTGCGAATTGCTTCATGGCGTCTATAACTGTTTGATCTCCTGCTTGAAATCTTTGCTTGATATTATGATGGACTTTACCAGATTCTTTAGGTTCCAATATGAAGGCTATTTTTTTTAAAAAAAAAACAATAATACCCATCCATAATCCATTTGGTAATAGCTGGACATCAATAGATTGATAATCCCCATAACCACGACTTGTCATTAGTGAACGATCAAAATCCATGTACACCATTCCTCCAAATGCTTGAACTACCCTATCCTGATGACCTGCAGCAATCCCCAGTTCATCCACTTCACAGCTTAATGCTAGATTTGCTTGTACTGGTAAAGGAATATCTAATTCATGATATTGGATCAATGCTTTCATTAGAGCGGTAACAAGTGCAGAGCTACCCGCCAATCCAACTTGTCTAACAATTAGAATTTAATAACGGATACCTTGGAACAGTCGTATTGTACTCAATTTCAAATCCAGTCGAGTTGGTTTTTAATTGATGTTCTTTACAATAGTTCGATAGAACTTTAGTAACCGCCAAAAATAATCGAACAGCACCATAATAACCGTTGGAAACAATAGTACTTGGACTAGTATCAAATGATGAAAATTCCATGATGTCAAATAGAGGGTTTGGATGGATGATGATCTTTGGATTCATTTTCTCCATATTAGGAGTCAACGTCACCACAGCGTAAAAATTTGAAATCAATGTTGAGATTGTTTTCCCAAAAAATCCGTCACTTGGATTGCCAATAAACCCTATTCGTGCATATACTTTAGATATAATTGGTTTTCGGTCCAAATTAATCTGACTTTGACTGTTGGAGTGTAATAAACTGTTCCATTTATCTTCAAACTGCTCAGTACTGTTATCAAGCAGCCATTCCTCTAAAACATCCCCTTGACCTAAAGAAAATTTATTGTAATCTAAATGTTTTTGAACATAAGAGATCAATATATCCATTTGGGTATTGTTATTTGTGGATTTCACATAGTTCCCAGTTAATAACCATGGCTTCAGAGTGTCGATTCCAAATTCTGATATATCAAATGCAAGTAATGGCTGCTGTTTAGATGTAGTTAGATACACAAAATCGGATTCATCATCGGTCCAAGTCTCATTCAGAAATGAGAGAGGAATACAGTCTGAAGTAACTAAACGAGTAATACGCTGACTATTACGTGTTACTATTGCAAGTGCATCCAACACCGAATCACTAGCATAATGTCAGATTAGTTCATATACTATTGGGTATGATATACGTTTGGCAAAAAGTAAATCTTTGGGATGGGATTTACGATCAAACTCCACTGAACAATATGTCGATAAGTAGATGAATCTGTAATAATTCCTATTGATTCTTTGGGGCAATTTGCAGTCAAGGTGTTGTATAATCTAGTTAAGATTGGTCTAGATCCTAGCAAGCATCGAGGTTTTTTGGTGAATTCTCCAGTTGCCAAAATCACAATCATAGGCTTGATTTTGTCATCCAAAAATCCACAAAATCGAACTGGAGTGGCTTGGAACGAAAACGTTGATTTTCTAACATCAAGATGAAAACTATATCGCATTGGAATTGTGCGAAATTAATGCGACGCGAAGTTACCTTCTCGCTTATTGTGTTGTTGATATTCATTTTCTTCTAGAATCCAATTGTTCAGTTACTACTGAGACCCACAACTTCTGCTGTTAGATTTATGTAGAGATGCTATAATAAACGAATAGAACTGCAAAGCCATTAATCATATGTTCTACCTGCAAAGCCATTAATCATATGCTCTAGTTGTAAATGGTGCCATCTTATTAAAGATCTTTGCGAGCATTTTTGGGTGTTGCGACGTTGTCATCTAACACTTAAAGAAATATTATGACCATGCGATTTATATTTCATATTACTCACAGCCTTAAGTCATATAAAAATACACGCGATATATTGATTTACACCCCAATAATACAAGTTACAATGTTCGATTTATTTGCCAACCATGACCTTTTCAGCGAAGTGATCTTCTCAAATGAATACAATAACGTTTTTGATCCATCTATTCATCAAGCACATCCAGACCATGAAAATCAAACTTCAACCACCAAGTATATGTCCGATCTCTTCATCATGGTAATTTAAGCATATGTATTGATTATTCAATAGACTATTACCTTTCCGTTAACTCTTATGGATTGGTTACTTTCGTATACTCCCATGTCAATGAAACGGATAGTTTAGTCTAACCAGATTAATCAAAGACATGACCTGATAATAATGTACATTTTGATTCCTTTACCAAGAACCTCTCATATAAATGATCTCATAATACTTATTTTGAATAAATAGGTTATTTACCTAAATGGTTTTTTTCTTTGTACTCCAAGGCAATACCTTTGCAAACACTTCCAAACATGAGCTTCTAATCCTTAAATGACGCTGTTCAAATAATCTGTCATGTGTTTTGATTGTCAACATTGGCTTCGGTTCAGAGCCAATGTGTCGTTTTGTCACTGAACGCGTTTTACCACATAAAAACAGTAACTCATGTATAATTTTCACTGCAGTAGATATAAAAGAGCCAATAAAAAACTATTCTGCAGTTCAAATATGCTTTGTAGTCTATTTTTAAATAGTACACATGAGGTTGGGCTTGTATCATAAAACGGTCAGATTATGAGTATATATCAGTGTAAAATATTACGTTGGTGACAATGATAGCTATTGATGGAATATTAATTGGATTGGCAATGTATGAAGTATCATCTGTGTGTGTTAACTTGTTCTACTCCTATGAAAAAACCTTCAAATGGAAACTTATCTTAATTTCACTACTCCTTCAATCTGTTTCCTTATTCATGTTGGCCATTAAACTTGATATTTTCAACTCACCTTACAATTTGTCAATACTATATGGATTGTTATCAACACATATTGTATTTGACACACTTATATTCATCTCCATCTACACATTGATTTTGCTGCAGTTGTCTATTGTAAACCTGAAATTTTTATATATGAATGTCATATTAATTCCAATTGCTGTCGGACTAAAATTACAACAGGTATATATCTGGTTTACCTATATTACATCGAAATTTCCATTTCCTAATCCTTTGATCATGTATAGTGATAATTCTGGCGTGAACATTGTAATTGAAGCACTATTATCTGTAATAATGTTTACAATTATTCTATATTGTAGAAAATCCACCCTTAACATCAATTTTGGATTCTTGGTGTTATACACTTTGCTGGCAATGGCATTGTTTGGGCTGGGAATACGAAATCTTTCGGTCAAGGGACACCTTATATGTCACGTTCTAGTATATTTTCGCGTCATTGAATTGAAATTTATACTACTAATTGAACTGAATCCACCCCTCGAAAAAATATTATCAGCAACAGAACATGTCAGTAAAGATACAGGTATGTGGAATACTAAAGGTTTGGAGGCAAAGACAGTAAAAGATTTGGAAACGAATCATAATTCAATCTGCAAAAGTCATTGCTACAAAGTGAATGAAATTGGTAGTGATTCTATTTCTTATACAACTGGCAAACAAGGAGTTAGTAGTTCTTCGATAATTCAACGAGAGCAAACCATCCATTTGCCACCTCAACTTAAGCGCATACCTATCCCTCAATTGCCACTGTCGATAATTAAATCATCTCCATTGATCCCCGATCTACAATATGTCGAGATATCGATACCAAGTTCATCCCCAGTTTCTAGTTTATATATATTGCCTTGGGAAGGTCAATCCGAGACTGCATATTAAAATAATACCTACTATGCTTCGAACAAATAGTAATAATTTTTCAAAACAAGTTGGCTCAATATACAAAAGTGCGGAAATGAATTGGAAAATTGTAGATTCTTTTTATTTTAAATATGAGATCGTAAGTTATGACATTTGATAGAGTGAATATAAGTTGATATTGTACATTGGGTAATTGTAATTGATTGGTACGATTAAGCAATCAGTTTCATGGAAGGAGCATATGAAAAGGTAGCATTCATGGCCA
>MU621109.1:3018-84876 GCA_025399215.1 Globomyces pollinis-pini | reverse complement strand
GGAACCAGATTTATTGATACCATCTTTTATTTGAAACGAAAAGTTTAGTTCATAGTACAGCACTATTACATTAACTTCACCATAGTGACACATATTAAGTTGTCGAAGAATAATCTAACTGGATTGTGGCGGACAGCATAAACGATCAAAACGCGATACCGAAGGCCGTGGATGCCGATTTATTTTTCCATCTTTCAGATTAATACTTTACCTTATTGTGATCATTTAGTACAGTATCGAATACCAATTTGATTAAACCGAAATGGGGATTAATTCATCCAAAACCAGTCTCAATTATAAGTAAAAAATTTGAATGAAGAGACAGGAAATTCTTTATATTGGAGACAGGCTGATGAATAATTTAACTGGATCGTTACGTACATGCCAAAATTACCAAAACGCGATATACTGATCGTGCATGATGATTTATTTCAAATAATACTATTGCCTAATTGGAATCATTTTTGTACAAACCCACATCTTAATGTTTCTTAATGTTGATCTTAACCGAAATGGGGATTAATTCTTTTACAAACAGTTCTCAGTAGAAGTACAACGATTTGAATCAAGAGATAGAGTTTTATTTTATTTTAAATATGAGATCGTAAGATATGACGGTTAAGAGATTGTGAATGTACAGTTGATATTGTACATTGGGTAATTGTAATTGATTGGTACGATTAAGCAATCAGTTTCATGGAAGGAGCATATGAAAAGGTAGCGTTCATGGCCATTAATGGAAGTGTGTAAGTCATGATAAGTAGATCGGATGCATAACTGCCGAGAGTGGACAAGAATCCGTTTTCGGATTTGTTGGTTTTGTGAATAGATGGATCGTAAGCGTTATTGTAATCATTGGAGATGATGATATCACTGAAAAGATCTTGGTTGGAGAATAATTCAAACATTTGATAATTAGATTGTTATTTGGTTGAGTTTTTATTAGAGAAATCTGGTTGGTTTATATAGTAGTGAAGGCTATGAGCTATAATTTACCCTGCGCATGGTCTATCTAATGGAACAGAACAACTCCCAAGAAATACTAAAGAAACGCCACAGCCCTAAGTGACTCTTTAAGTTTCTTTGAAGATTTAATTGCAGAAACAGTGAAATGAGGCTGTATTGATATTGATTGTTGGAATACCAAGATTGGATGTGTACGATGTTATTAATGTAGTGTTGTTGCAGTTGACAGTGTGATGTTCAACCTGTTCCGAAGCACCATGTCCTGGAGATCTAATATTAAAATTATATTTCCATGGTCGTATCGTTAATAAAGACCCATATTCTAGATTATCAATGGCGCGATTGAATTTGAAAAACATGTGAATTTGAGTAGTATCTATTTGAATACCTCCACAACAGGACAATCCACATAAAAATAAGTTCAGGTTGCAGTTTTTATTAGAATTAATGACTGACTTACACTTGAACTAACTGTCAATTGCCTTGGATTATTTCATGATCTACAGAAGCTAAACTCTGAAAATAGTCAAATCACTTTAAATCATTCATATTCTTTAATCACTCAATGGTACCCATTTATATTCTGGTATTGTATTCGCCAGTAGCCTCTTTGAAAGGTTGTAGAGCCAATATTCTTCATGTATGGCATGAACTCCTTAAGTTTATTGAAGGTGTTGTAACCGCATCTTCCTACTAACACAAAGGAAAACAGCTGCTAGGGCAGGTAAACAACGACACTCAATATCAGCTATAAAAATACAAAAAACAAATTACTAATTGGACTGAAGATCACGTCAAAACTCTCATCGAGTTGTATCATCATCAACTCCAAGATGGCAAAGCAAGTGATACAGGGTTAAAAAAGGAAGGATGGGCGGTTATAATTCCTTCTTTCGCTGAAAATACAGGAGAACATATTCTATTACTCAAATGAAGAGTCAGCTCACGACCTTGAAACAAAAATTCTATATTGTGCTTCATTTGAGTCAATAGAATATGTTCTCCTGTAATTTCAGCGAAAGAAGGAATTGTTATTCTGTCATATAGTCTTGTACAATTCCATTGATGTAATGACTGCATCTCTTTTATATTCATCCTCTTTGTAAATGATGGCTTAAATCAATACTTGATAACAAGTCACATAGCTAATATACTCTTCTCTTGAATAGCTCACATATATTAAATAAAGTAAACTTAAATTGGACTAAATTGTTGTGAAAAAAATTGAAACATTGTAGTATTTCTTGGGTTTCCAACCCGCATGATTGGAATAAGGAATCGCGTATCGAAAAATCATTGTTTGTCCGCTAAAATATTATTGCTTTGTGACCAAGTTCATGACATGTGAAGTGGGCAGAATGTGATTTATCCCCTCTAAATTACTTGATACAAAATGGTAACTTGTCATATATTTATAGGAATAGTGAACAGAGAATTGGGTGAGGTATTATAGTGAAACTATTAATGGGAAAATTGTTTGTTAAAAGATAATGAGTAAGTTCACTAATTGCATATCCCTATCGACACGAAAAAATACCAACACGCCAGTTTGATAATGCCATTTCACATGTCACCACTATTATAAAATAAGAATGTGTCGAGTTTGGTATTTTAATTATAAAACCTTATTCCATGTATCATCTATTCCAAAATCAAGAGTTTCTCGATGATATTATCATCAGTAAAGACTTCTACAACAACGTATTTGATCCTGTATGGAAACCACCTCCTTATGACATAGATCAAAAGAGTTGGGATAGTTCATCATTTTTTGATGTAATTTTCTTGGTAAGATGAACAACTACAACTGATTATAGTTCATTGCATTACCGTTCGCGATGATTGAATCTCTTATGGGGACTTTTCCACTGTTTAAATTGTTTTAGTACTAAAATTACTTTTCTTGCCCTCATACTTCTGAATGATCTCATATATTTTGTCCAATAAATTTCTTTTCTCATAAAATAATGGTATTACCAATGCTTGATTGCTTGTGATTGAATACGTTCTAAAATAAGGTATTCTCGTTGACTAAAGGAATCATCTGGTGACTAATTCGATCCATTGGTGAGGACTATTAATTCTTATTGAATAGTCATTTGATGTAGGAATAACATTTCTGAAATCATCTGATTATAGTAATCCTTAAGAATTTATTTCTATCATCTGATGGACTAGGAGAATTAGTTCACAAATCATCTGATGTCATGACTAACAAAAAAGCGGCTACTTGAAACAGAATGTGGTATTATTGCGTTTTCTTTAACCATTATCATCACATCAGGTTTGACGTGTAATGTATGGCATAATGCATTGATCTAGTAGGTGGAATGCTTTTAAATACTCGAAAGAAAGACAAGTTGTGAGTTTTTTAGATTTTCTATGAAACAGATACTATCTGAGGCGGACTTTAACTGCTATGCGGATAACGGAGTTCTGATACTGAAACAGACAACAGCATCTAAATAATGAAGAAGAAGTATGAATTATCCCCCAATCTAACCAATTTGAAGTATCGATTTGGGCAAAATAAAGTACATCGTTATCTACTATCCTTTGAATGTGTTTTCGTGTCATGTAATGTATTTTAACATGAGGAAACGGCCGACTACCAGAATGTGTTGAATTACAGCCACGTTGGGCAGATTTTGTATAAAATGTGAGAGATAAGGTCAATTGTGATCTATTAAATTAACACAAAAATACAATGTTTGAATTATTTTCCAATCAAGACCTTTTCGGTGACGTGATCTTTTCAGATGACTTCAAAAACGTTTATGAACCATCTGCTAACAAGGAAGAGTTCACTACTTTACTCAACTACTTTTCTACCCTCAACAGTTATATTTCAGATTTGGTCATTATGGTAAGATAAGAGTATTACTAACTCTATTAGTCATATACACTTCCGCTTATCATTATGAATGCATCGTTTTCTTCATTTTTATCAACGAAGTTAATCGCCTAATTTATATACAGAAGAGGACAAGCTCATTACGCGAACTCATCTTAACCATTTTTTATCTCATACTTCAAAGATCTCATAATATACAGTTTTAACAAATATTGTTCTGTAATTAACGATTGATTCATTTAAGAAACAACTCCAACACTAAAAATACAATGAGTATCGAAACTACCATTTTTAAACTACATCACCTATCAAATAAGGTAATGAAAATTAACACCACAATCATCTAATTGTCCGCATGGTCTTATTAAACACGTTGGAGGCATTTCTCGATTCAAACAACGTTTTAAAATGTTAAAAGAACATGTCCTCCATTTGAATATTAAGTTCCAACTAGTAAAACCACAAAAGAGAAAAGTTTTAGTTCATTCCGATTGGTTAGTTTTTAATTGGAGTTGTCGTACCAAAAATTGTACGACTCTGTTATCATATTCTAAACCAGAATCTGAATCATGATAATTCATAATTTTGGACTTGTATGAAATTATCATATGTCAATTAGAATCATTAACAGTTGCGTTCAATTCTTGAAGGGAATTCATATTTAAACCAGAAAACTAATGACGTTGGACTATTAGTAAAAGGATCGAATTGGAAAATACGAAATGGAAATATGAGATCATTTATTTTACTTGAGGGGAATTTGTGGAAACCTGAAAATCGATTTGAATTAGATTAGGATACTAACAATGAAGGCAATCGGTGCGGTGATAATCTAAAACTATTTAAAAAAATGAGATTACCACCAATACAAAGACAATCATATCATTTATAATAGATGTATGGGACATTACTTGTTGGTTGATTATTTTGAAGTTGTCATTAAATTCCATCTTGTCCTTTAAATTAGAATAGTCGTTTTGAAAAACAATATCATTAATGACATCTGGTAAATCAAAATTGAAAATCATATTGTGTTGGCGTTGTGTTGGGATTGCTTGCTTATAAATGTGGGATTGCTGGGTGTTGTTTGTTAAGCTGCATGTCCCAAAGTATGATCTATTGTCTTTGACAAGAAGCAAAATAATTTGTACATCCTTATACACTTTGTTTAGTTGTACGTATCTGTGAAGTATCTATAATTTTGTAGTATTTAAAGTTTATTGTTATTTTTAAACGTACTAACCCAATGTGTTATTAAAGTATAAGCAATGGCAACAGAAGACGGAAGGCTTAAAACTTTAGATTCTCCTTTTAAAGCACTTTGTACAGTTTGGTAGTCGAACCATTTCGCGTCTAAATCATGAATAGTAAAACTTGAATACCTTCTAATTCATCATCAAAGAATTTGATGTCAGTGGTGGTAGCTTGAGAAATACAACCAAACATCAAGTTGGATGGAAATGGCCAAGGTTGACTTGAATGATATGTTACATTTGATACTACTACACCTGCTTCTTCATACACTTCTCTTCGTACAGCTTCTTCCAAAGATTCTCCCGGTTCAACAAATCCAGCTACATATATATCAGTATGAGAGTTTACAACATACCCAAACATGAATATGTAGTTGCACCCCAATTCGGCTTACGACCAAGTAAAATTTTATTGCCACAAGGACTGAAATGAATAAAAACAAGTTTACCTAATAACTACTGAAATAACAACAGCATCCGTTCTTGGATGAGCATAATTCTGCGTGGAATTTTGAGAAACACATTTTTCATTCACACATTGTCGTTTATAACCAACCTAATTCATAAGAAACTTGAATAATTCATACATCTTGAGATTCCGTTTTAGATCCACAACCTGAACAGTAATACTAAAATGAAACAATTTTAATTTACATATCGTTGATTCCAATCCAACATTGATCTTGCTTGAGCTAATATAGCAGCTTCCGATTCAGTTAACTGAGTAGCATTTCGACGACATTCCAAAAATGGACCGAATTCTTTGAACGTTTCAAGTGGTAAAGTAGACACATCCATTGCCCAATAACTAACTGAAGATTTATTATCCCATCCTAGATAAACAGATGGTATTTTATCTAAATCGAGAAAAGTTGTTTGACGAGGAGTTAACCAATTAATTTGTTTGTTTGATAGATTAGCTAAATAATTGAGATTATGAAATAGGATAGTTTTTGAATTTGCTGATCGTTCTTTGGATAATAAATCTTTATTTGCACGTTTAAATGATTGTCTAGAATTAAATGAAACGGTAAAACCTATCCAATGGATTTCCAGCAAAATAATTCATTTTCATTAGTCCAAGTATCTTTTTTGGTTTAACGAGATTCCGGATTGATGGAAAATTGCAAAACATTGGAGATACTTGAAATCTCAGTGGATTCCCATTTTCATTAACAAGCCACTAGTAAATTTTCCATAGATTTCAAACTGTTTGATCACCCTCTGACTCACAAAGTAACGTGTTCTCTACTGGTTGCGCGTCTTGATATCTCTAGTATTGCTCAGTTCATTCGAATCATCATGTATTTTTACTGCAAGCTTTTCCTTATGGGAATTTGTGAATATTGAGAAGTTACAATCAAAAGAACATACTTACGCAATCGACCTCAATCCAACTTGTCGTTAATAATTGTTTAAAAAGTCACCATATAAGATAGAATTATTTATCCAAATGTTTTATTGCAGAACAAATTTATTCTTGAGCTTCAACTGGAGCAGCGTTAGCTGAAACAGTGACTGGAGCTGGAAGTGGTTCGTCATCTTTTGGTTCAAGAATGGTAACGAGATCTGGAAGTGGTTTACTTGGGCCGTTCTTGCCAGTTGGGTCCCAGTCTTGCATGATTTTGACCTTGACTCCCAAAACACCTTGACGCAATAAGACGTGACGGACAGCATAGTCAATATAATCTTTAGCTGGTTGACCAGAGTGGATCTAAAATGAGAAACAAAATGTAAATTACCATGAAACCATCAGTGAATTTCATAGCCTTGGCACGGGCAGCACGAAGTTTACCAGAAACAACAACTTCAACACCCTTAGCACCGGATTCCATAACCAAACGGATGACAGAGTAGCAGGCACGACGGACAGCCAAACCAGCCAATAATTTGTACTTGAGGGATTCAGCTTGAGCGACAGCAGACAAACCACGGTTGCTGACCTTTTCAGCGTATAATTCAACAGTGTTTTCAGCAAAGTTGAAACGTTTTTGGACAATGGAGGTCAATTCACGGATACGACGACCTTTTTCACCAAGAACATCTTGGGTCTTGGTAGCTCTGATAATGATTTCAGTACGAGCTGGAGTCACTCTGACTTCAACACCTGAGTAACCTTCAACGGATAATTCACGTTGGAGGAATTCATTGAGTTCGGCATAGAAAACACCATCAGCGACGAACTAGGAAATAAATCAGTAAAAGTCCATTATAAAATAATTTGTAATATTGTTAAAAAGATTTGAATATTTCAAATCCAAATTGGTAATATATCCAATCCATCAAACAATCCATCCATCCATGAATTTGTGCCAGAGATGATGAGAGAGAAGATGGAATCCAATGGTGATAGAGTATGCTTACCTTTCTTTTTTTGGAGATGTTGGCAGTCAAGGACATGATTGAAAAGTAAAGACAAAATATTGAAAATTTTTAACTTTAGCCACTCTACACCAAAACAATGACAGCAAGAACTGGAGAAGAATTACGTGAGGTTGGATGAAGAGACTTACCAGTTAGGCATGTGCAGTGGGAAATGTGAAGGCAGTTCAGTTCTACTTGGACAATAATTATGATCCAAATGGTCAAAATAAAGTAAACTTTGACTTTTATAAATGATAGGTAAATGGTTGGACTGGATTGCATTGGGCATATTCTAGAGGAAATAAAGAAGTTGTGGATTTATTATTGAGAAATGGAGCAAACCCAAAGATTTTGAATGCTAAAGGACAAAGACCAGATGAATTAAATAAGAATGTATCAGAATCAAAGCCAACTACCTTTGTACCAAACTATTTGGCTGCTCCGGACTTGTCTAAATTATGGGATGTTCCTACAACCGATCACGTCCTCCCATCATCCCAACCCACCTTTAAAAAAACAAAGCCAGACAGTTCATCCTCAGAACTCACACAAAAGAAAACAGTAGATATCAAAGAGAAATCAGATGAATTGAAAATCTCCAGCTCAAGTGAAATCGCCGATTTCATGTCATCAACAAGAGGTAACTCTGTCCGATCTAACAAGCAAATAGAAATATTGGTATACAATGGTGAAATCCATGAAAATAAAATACTTGGGGCCATCTTTCTAACCCAGTTTGCAAAGTTGGAAGATTTGAAAACCAGAATTATCAATGAATTGGACATCATTTACCCATTCACTTTGTTACGAGTCAGTAGAGATCTAAGAATTCCTATCCATGAACAACAAATGAATCAATCCGCCCTCTTGCATTTCCGAAACCAAGATGGTATATGTATCATAAAACCAGAATGATTATAAAACGAAAATAAAACAACAATCATTATGCCTTTAATAATTACAAAAACATTCATCAAATGGTACTGAAAATTGGTTATCTTTGGAACAATTTACATTTATTTAGATATTTCATGTAGATAGGGTGATAATACCCAAACTTGATTACGTATATCAACAAGTGAATTGGATACTTTAAACAATGGCACACCATGCTAAAAAAAAAAGGTCAATACCAAATTCCAAACCTGTTGCAAAGATAACTGTTGTCTAACACGTAACTGTTCTAATTCATTATAAATATTTAAATCCCAATTAGATAATTGAACTTGTAAAGATTTCAAATCCATTCTTGATTGCTCTAATCGTTGATCTTGTACAAGTTCATTCACTTGAATTTCATTTTCTTTTAATTCTATTTGTTTCAATAATAAGTTACGTTTAGTGATCAAATTAGATTCCAATGATTCTTGTTCTGATTTCAATTCAGTAATGAGTTTTAAATGAATTGAATGATGAGATTGAATATTGGTATCTGTAATGGAAGTTCCAGATGGATTGATTATTGTATTATGGGTATTTGATTCTATTGGAGATGGTTGATTGAAAGATTGAATTTGAGTATTGAGTACTGTTTGTATTTGATTATGTATTGTTGGATTTAATAATGAAGTTTCCATTGTTGAATGTTGAACATGTTGATTTATATATTGGATTTGTGGTTTGTTACTACTACTTAATAAGGAAAGTAGTGCGGATACTGAATTTGAATTGTTATTGTTCATGAGTTTAGAAAAGGAAAAATGAAGTGGTGGATACCAGAAAGTCCATCGCGTTTCATTCATCCATCATATCGAATAAAGATTAAAGGAAAGAAAGTTTTTTATTTGAAAGTTAGAAATTATTTTGGATAATCAACTCGATCAGCCCAAGGATTTGATTCAAGTTCAACCAAAGTTTGTTGTTTAGAATATCCATCAGTGACAATCACAGGTAAATTCTCATCCTCATCAGATTCATTCTCTTCCCATCCACGTACTTTTATAGGTACTTCATTGAGAGTAATGGTACTAGTAGATGCAACATCTGAAATAATTTCAATATCTTCAACTTCATCTTCATCTTCTGTGATTGTTGAGGATTGTAAAATAGATTGTATTTCAATTTGGTCCCGTTCATCAAGTAAAGGAGTGTTTGAATCTTCAAGTGTATCGATCTTGAAATTTGCC
This sequence comes from Globomyces pollinis-pini, assembly GCA_025399215.1. Taxonomy (NCBI): domain Eukaryota; kingdom Fungi; phylum Chytridiomycota; class Chytridiomycetes; order Rhizophydiales; family Globomycetaceae; genus Globomyces; species Globomyces pollinis-pini. Next base: position 75,313 of record MU621109.1, on the reverse strand, counting down.
AATTCTTGAAGGAGATCAATATCTGATGCACGTTGTACTAGTGGGGTTGCATATCTGACATCTAATGGTGTATTGAATTCAATTTCAACAATTTTGCCAGTGGATGATGAAATCTCAACATCTACGTCAATTTGTTCTAGTTGACTGTGAGATGATTCTTGAACATCATTTGATACCAACTGTTCCGTTTTATCATTAAATTCAACAGTAACTTGTGAATCTCTATCAGATGGTACTGATTCCACATCAATTTCAGTTCCCTCTCCACTTTGAGTTTTATCAGTTTGTACATCCTCATCATAAACTTCTTGCAAGAGATCTTCATCATCACTCGTTTCCTTTTCTTCCAATGGTTCTTCATACGGTACTCCCTCTACCACATTATACATTTTCTCACGATATTCTACCAATTTTTCTGATAACTCTAATGGTTTTTCATTTGCAATATTTTCTAATCTCTTCTTTTGACCACGTTCTTTAATAGCCATCATAGCTAACGATCAATATTTAATTTAAAAGATACCTTCAAAGTTACGTTGTTGTCTATCTTGTTCTTCTTGATGAATACGTTCCCGTTCCAATCGTTCACCTTCTGGTCCACCAATAGCCCTAACATCAATCAACATTCATCATACCAAGCGTTCGTATACAATCGTTCTTTTTCAAATACTGGACGATCATCCAGGTAGGTAAGTTGTTGACATTTAGAAACAATCGTACGACGATAATTTGAAATTTTTGGAATAACAGGATTTCCCATCAAGTTTAAAACAGCCTATGTCATCAGTCTATCGATTGCATATACTAATTTTGGTAATTGTTGTAGAATAGATACAATTTCTGGATCGTCAATTTTATTATGAGATAAATCCAAGACACTAAAGATGAATAACATGATACTTACGCTATTGAAGGACATTCTAATAATCCAAGGATGGAATTTTTATCAGTTAAAAAGTTATTTTGTAATTGTAATGTTGATAATACGGTTAAATTTGATAGATTATCAATTGATTTGATCATATTATTTGCCAAATTTAAAGTATCTAACAAAACCAACGTATCCAAGTTTTCAATTGTATCAATACAATTTTGTTGTAAAAATCTAATCTTAATATTGATAACTTACAAACATCTGAGCTGAATGAGTTGATCTAAAATGAATTCAATTACTGTTACCAATATTTTCAATTTTGGAGATTCCATTTCCTTCCAACCATAAACTTTTTAAACCATGATAAGCCTCCAAGTTTTCAATTTTGGTGAAACCTAAGGATGAGTATGTACACAATCACCTTTAAAATGTAGATAAAGAATATCGTTTAATTCTGGAGTTTGATACAATTTTTGTTCTTTACAAACTATAATGTTACGATGGAATCTTATTTACGATGTTTCAAGTATTTTAAAGTCATTAGAGTATTTCTAAATATTAATAAAGAGATATCAACCCTTTCTCATCTACTTGTCTAGGATTTTTACGAGCAGCAAGCCAAGATTTGATATCAACATTTGAAGAGATCATGATAATAATTTAAAAATAAGATCGCGTTTTTTTTTCTTGTTTATTTCTAGTTCATATCGTAGTGAGTCATTTAACTCGTTTTAATATTATTATATTTGATGATTTCAAATAATTACAAAAAATAAAACAACTAGAATTGAATGATAACAATAACTTGAAATGACGAATAGTTTAATTTGTATACAAACAATTTCATGTGTATAATGACATCATTCATACAGTGGGTTCCATTAGTATCAATAGTGAGGGGGTTAGAGTTTCAAAAAGATGGAAGATGGGCTGAAACTAAAAAAGAAGCCAAAAAAAAGCAGCCTCCACTTTTGATATAAATCGAAATGACTTCAAACATTCCGTCATTTAATTTCATGACGCAAATTGCTCCAAAGAAACTTGACTTTCATTCATTAGCTGTACCAACTACTTCAAATTTAACTTCAAATCAACAAACTCCTAATGGTTTCTTGGCTTCCATACCAAAATTAAATATGGAAATTAATCATTTCGCTCATTCTTTTGCTACTAATAATCATTCCCCAAACCTATCTCAAAATCAAATTCAACAACCAATCATTCAACAACAAAATAATGGTAATTTATCAAATCGTCCTTTATTACCAAATTTACAATTTTCAATCAATTCAATGGATCAACAAAAATTACAAGATAATAATTTTACAAATACTAATGGTAAACGTAATATATCACAAATGGATGATTGGTCAAATAAAAGAAGAGCTTCAATATCTCTTCATACTTCTATTAATCCTCAACCTTATGATCATAACCTCACTTTTAATACTAAAAATATTCCTTCTCCTGAACATCGTGAAAGGGAACGTTCAAATAGTATTTCTGCTAAATCGGATACTACGGATCCTGAAAGACTTTCGTTTTTGGAACGTAATCGTAAAGGTAACTTTTTTTTTTTTTCTTAATCAATAGCTGCTTTGAAATGTAGACAAAAAAAGAAAAATTATGTCATGAATTTGGAAAAACAAGTGGAAAGTTTATCATCTGAAAATGAAAGTTTACATGCTCAAGTCAACAAACTACGTGAACATTTATTGTCATTAAAAACTGTTTTGGCTTGTCATCAGGATTGTCATATCCCTCAAACTATCGATTTGGATGCTATTGATTGCTAATCCAGATCTTGGAAGATTTGGATGCTATGGTTGCATAAAGCAGATCTTGTAATAAAACCCCACTGTTTTTATTTAAATTATGTACAAAATTATTGAGCTTATTTACTGTTCAGTATTTCGCTCAAAAAAACAAATTCGAAATTAAAAACAATCGTTCAGTATTAAGACATTTAAAAAACTATACTTATTCACCACCAGATTTCAAACTAGATCGTCCAGCACGCATCATCTCATCCACCAACAAGAAATTACTAGCAATAACAGAACTAACAATCAATAAAAATTAAAATTTACCATGAATTAAGCATCTGTCGATGAACTCGGTAGTTATCCCAGATTCCTTGGGCTGCTGGATCAAGAGTATCTCCAGTGTTAAGGTCAATACCCACATTGTGGCCTTCGGCAAATTCTTCTTGTAAAGATACAATGACATCTTGGACGTCATATCCTCCATTTTGGGCCAATACCTTAGGAATAATGAGCATGGCATCAGCATAGGCTTGGACTCCCAACTTGGCTTTTCCTTTAACAGATTCTTTGAATTTCATTAGGTGAGCATGTAAAGCAATTTGGAATGCACCTGCTCCAGGTACTAAATGCTCATCTTCAATAGCATTCTTGACAGCACGTAAACCGTCACGGACAGCATCATTGATTTGAAGGACAGTATGTTGATTTGGACCAGTAAGTAAGAGGGTCACTGACTTTGGATTCTTAGTTTCTTCTACAAATGTAAATTTATCTTCTCCCAAAACATGTTCGTAAACAAGTCCAGCATATCCAAGTACATCTGGTGTCAAATCATCTACAGAGTTTTGAGCAACACCACCACATGCAAGTTGTAATCTAAAAATTAGAATAAAAATCTTCAAACCTTTCCATGTTACGACGCTTAGCACGACGAAGTGCAAGAATACCATTCTTTGCCAATACATCAAGAGATAAAGGATCAATTCCTTTTTGGTTTAAAATGACAAATCCTTTCTTGGATCCTTCACAAACAGTGTTTTTGAAATCAATAATTTTCTTGATCTTGGCATCTACGAAACGACGTTCGGATTCAACCAACTTTTCACGTTGTTCGGCACTGCTGTAAAAGAATCCAGAATTGATTTCACTCTTTTCATATTCAAGGGATACATTCAAGGTAAGGATGAATGCATCTTGAACACGTTTTGGCATATCTGGGTGACGAGCACCGTGATCCATTACTAACCCTATACTTGTAAGTATTTCTATGTAAAGAGATAATAAATAAAGAGACTAACTGAGTTGGAGATGGGGTATGAATCAAAATACCTTTAATCAGACGAGAATCAGTATCATTCTTGTGCAACATCTTCATAATTTCCACCATGTGCAAATCAATTGGGACACCTGGAGTATAAATACATAAAACAGCATCCACAATAGCTTCCATTAAGTTATCTGCCAATTCTTCTCGAACTTTGGTGCGGAGAGAGGTACGAGCAATGTTTAACAAGGTTTCTCTATCCATTTGCTTTTTGATCTTGAAAGTTTCCAAAAACTATTATTGTTAGAATACTGTCAGAGAGAATGAATAAAAGAAAAAGTGTTGATCAATCAATAAATAACAACAATTTAGGTTGTCCAGAATGGTGGTTGAAAAAAATGAAAAAATGTTGTCCAGCGATAAATAATCATCAAGATGTGCGCATAACTAGCGCCCGAATGTAATGAGAGGTAGTTCGGTGAAAAAAAAATACCTCTAGAGATGCTCCTTTGGCGAGTTCATAACCTTCAGTGATAATTCTAGGGTGTAATCCTTCAGAAATGAATCGATCAGCTTGTTTAAGTAATTCTGCAATCAACAAAACATTTGAAGTGGTTCCATCTCCAGTGATTTCATCTTGAGCAGTAGCAGCTCTGGCGATCATAGTAGCGGTAGGATTTTGAATTTGCTAATTTTCAGATTGATTACAGTGATACCATTTCACATAATAAGACTTTACCGTCTTTTGTGAGTTTAATTTGACCAGATCCATCGACCAACCTAAGGAGATGAGAGTGAATTAGATACATTTTCAGAGTTCCTTTTGGACCCAAGTTAGATTTCAATACTTGTTGTAAACCGAGAGCGGCATTAGTGTTGTGAAGTAAGGCTTGACCTCTTCTAGCGACATCAGCTTTTGGATTAGCAAGTTGTAGAGCAGCAGACGACCTTTAGTTAGATAATATAATGAGATACCTATAAACAAGATTAGGAAAATGGTAACAGATACCTAAGATCAGATTTAGTATCAAAGGGTTCTTACATTCTTAGTAGAAGATCAAAAAAAACAAACACTCAACCCTAGATCCTTCAACCCTAGATCCTAACAATCCAACACTTTATAACCCTAACTCAATAACCCTAACTAACCCTAACTAACCCTAACTGAATAACCCTAACTAACCCTAGATATAAAACCCTACCATCTGCCATAACCCTAACTAGCCCTATCCACATAAAAAGCAATTAAAGAGGCTTATTCCGAGTCGCGCTTTGGCTCAAGAAGTGTCACTTTTATTTATTATGGCATGCTTAACTATTGTGCTACTTGTTCTATAGAATGATCTCCTCTATGAATTATATTGCAATCGCTTTTGGTGTATCTTTTAATGTCCTATTCAATTCCCTCTTGATCCTCGCTCAGAAAATACCAAAAATGTCTTCACGAGTTCATACAATCGCTCTTCTCGTCGCAGCTTTCTCCCTTCTGTGGTCGCTCCCCATTGCTACCTTGCATTTCGTTTACTTGATGTTGCCTGAAACGTACTTTTACCTACAAACTCTACTACATATATTCAATTTACTCGATATACTATCTTATTTCGCAATTAAGCTCCTATGTGTCCGACAACTCGCACTTTTCTATTCAAAGTATAACGTATTTTGGATTCTGGTATTGCTAACGATGCCCATTTTATCATTGCTGAAAACTAACCAGGCCTATATTCGTTGGACTTTCTCATCTCTTTATACTCTTAGCTTTAACAGTTTCCAGGTACGACTATTGCTTATAATTTTATTGATATCTAAATCAGTTGTTTCACTAGTCATTCATAAAAATCTAACATTTTAGAAATCCTCGGTCAGTTTCGCGTATTCTGTAAACCATAATCTTTTTTAACAAAATAGCAATTACGAAGATGGGTAGGAATCGCGACTATACTGGAAAGTGCAGCAACTACCACTATATCTATAGCATTCCTAACAGTGTTGTACAAACCAGATAAAAGAAACTGCCCTTTTTATAAACACATTCGTATTAGCATCTACCTTTTAATCCTTTTGTCGATATTCGCAGCACTATTTGGTATACGAACTATTTTTGTCTCTACAACTATTGCTTTCTATGCCTTTTACATATCTCTCTTCATCCGTACTTTTCAATTCTATATCTTGGTATTGTTTGTGGGACGAAAACATAGGAAAACTAAATCTGTACTAATCTTTACGGAGGATATCGTTAAAACTCAACCTTGGTGATTCACTTGATAATATAGTTTTGTACCTGTTTAAATTTCACTCTAACTAGATTGATACTGGTGGTTATTCAATGGTAAACTATATTAAATTGATAAGATCATGATTCATTTTCAATAAGATAAAGTTAAATGAGTTAAGGATATTCCATAGTTTGTATTTTATCATCCGTTACTTTGTCTTGGTACTGCTTTGAAACATTATACACTACAAAAAATGAGTTTTGGGAAATGAAATACCAATCAATCCCACAAATGTTATGAAAAATCCTTGAACCATTTGAACAGTGAGTGTATCTCCAAAGAACATGATAGCAGTAATGATGGACACGATTTCTTTGAATATCCCCAAAATAGAAAATGTAAATGCACTGGTATACTTCATTAAACTTAATTCGAGATTGACCATGATCAATGCCAACAAACCTCCCATGGTCACTGATCCCATGATGGTTGTAAAAGATTGCCAAGTTGAAAACTGTGGAGAATGTAGCAAGTTTGATAACCCTTCCATGGATAGGAAACTCACCAATAAACAGATACACACAGTTGGTGTTATATAATAATTCAAAGCTAATGGATTGGACATTGATATTAAATCATTCTTGATGATAAATTGTGTCAATGACCACCTTAATCCTGATATTACGGTGGCCAATTGTATCTGAACATACCCAACAAAGTTGAAATACGTTCCACTCAACATCATATACGCAACTCCCCTAAAACATCAATCCAAATATCGACTACCAGCAAATAATCAACATGGAACAGATCATTGGTATCGAAGGATATTCCAGTCTAAACAAGTAGGCAAAAAGAAGGATGAAAATGGGACTGGAAGATTTAATCATGGTGAAAAATGAAATTGAAACATTCTACTGGATTAACTTTAAAACATCAACCTTTAGACTAGAATTGCAAAGTCCGATATCCAAACCAACAGTTAACCCACAAGGTACGAAATAACGAATGTATTCTATTCGTGACACATAAGATTTCATCTTCAATTGAGGAGAATGGTAATGTATGAATACATGCAAACACACAAATTGCACAATCTACAAATAAATCAAAGAGAACGTACGCGATAAATGAATGAAGTAAACAGTGGAAATTGAAAATTCTCATGTTGAGGTGAAAACAACCATTTGTTGTATAACTGTAACGTAATAGTAGATGTATACCAAGCAATAATACTGATGTTAAATATAACACGGTTACAGTAATACAAGTTTTGTGATGGACACTTTATCGAACTCTGATTGGAATATCCTAGCTGATTTTATGATTTGTACATCTTTGTGTTGTTTGGATATCATTTGGAAAGTGTGGTTGTCGTTAGTGTGGTAGCGGCATCTTGTATAAACAAAAGGTATTTTAGAATTGAATGTGATGAAATTCATGTAATTTGTACCCTATTTAACAGTGATAGGTATATTGTACATTTTTAAACTGATTCTATGATCAAAACAGGGCTAAACATAAGAAAACGATAGAGATATGCCAATAGATCCAATACAGAGTCCTCACTGAGCCGTGACTTCCAATGATTATCAAACTATCAACCATCCTTATCTCATCATCCAGGGTGTTTGTTTAGCGTGTTTTTTTCAACTACTTTTTCATTTTTTCTAATGAACGATACAAATGATGCTTTATATCCCATTGCAGTTTTAATTGACGAGTTGAAACATGAAGATATAGTTCTTCGATTAAATGCAATCAAGCGGATATCCACTATTGCGATTGCTCTCGGTCCAGAACGAACTAGAACAGAATTGATTCCATTCTTGGATGGTATATACATCCTTGACTTACTTTAGAATCTATTGATGATGAAGATGAGATTTTGTTGGCTTTGGCTGAAGAGTTGGCAGAGTTTGTGGAATATGTAGGGGGTAAAAACTTTGGGCATATTCTGTTGACTCCATTGGAAACATTGGCAGGTGTTGAAGAAACTGTCGTTCGAGATAAAGTAATAACCTCACTTTTAATATGATTTAAGGCAATTGAATCTGCTGCTAAAATTGTTGTTCATTTACCACAACAATCTGTAGAAACCTATTACATTCCAATGTTGAAACGATTATCCGCTGGAGATTGGTTTACCAGTAGAACAAGTGCATGTGGATTGTATGCTGCTTGTTATCCACATTGTTCTCCAAAAGTACAAGATGAACTACGTAGATTGTTTACTTTACTTTGCAATGATGATACTCCAATGGTTAGAAGAGCTGCTGCTACCCATCTTTCTAAATTTGTCAAGCAATTACCACCTGCTGTTGTTATTTCTGATATGTGCCCAGTATTTAAATCATTGGCTTTGGATGAACAGGTAACTGGATCGCTTTAGATTAATGCTTGTTAGGATTCGGTTCGATTATTGACTGTTGAAGAATTTATTGTTATCGCTGGAATCATAAAATCCGATGGTGTTAAAGAACATTTATTACTTAGCTTACGAAGTTTATGTTCAGACAAATCTTGGAGAGTTCGATACATGATTGCAGAAAAATTTGCTCAAGTAATTTTATACTATTGACACTTGTAGATCGCTACCTCTGTTGATTTGGATATTGTTAATGAAGATTTAATTCCAGTCTTTATTCGTCTTTTGAAAGATACCGAAGCAGAAGTGCGTACAGCTGCTTGCAACCAACTTCCAGGATTCTGTGCAATCATTCAACCTGATGTTGTCCTATCAGATATCTTACCTTGTGTTCGTGATCTCACTGTTGATACTTCTCAACATGTTCGTTCAGCATTAGCCACTCATATCAGTGGTTTAGCACCAATGTTGGGCAAACAAAAGTATGCGTTTATTTTGTTTACCAATTAGTACTATTGATCAATTACTTCCATTATTTTTACAATTATTAAAGGACGAAGCTGCCGAAGTGCGTCTTAATGTTATCTCTAAATTAGATGGTGTCAACCAAGGTAACTTTATTTAATTTGGTTTCTTTATTCTCTGATTATGAACATGTACTAACATTTACTTAGTTATTGGAATCCAACTGCTTTCTCAGTCATTGTTACCAGCCATTGTAGAATTGGCTGAAGATAAACAGTGGCGTGTACGTATGGCCATTATTGAAAATATTCCATTATTGGCTAGCCAATTGGTACATTAAATTTTACGCTGATAATACCAGGGAGTTGCATTCTTTGACGAGAAACTGGCCAATTTATGTATGGCATGGTTGGGAGATATTGTCTTTTCCATTCGTGAAGCTGCCACCAATAATATCAAAAAACTAATCGAAGTATTTGGAGTTGAATGGGCTAAAAAAATGATTGTTCCTAAAATCACCGAAATGAGCAAAAACTCTAATCATTTATTACGAATGACTACTGTATTCGCCCTTGGAGTAATTAACCCAAAAACTAACGTATAGTCAATGTGTACTGTAGCATCGGCAGATTTACTCAAAGAACATATCTTACCTGTCACTATTGCACTTGCCAACGACCCTATTCCCAACATTCGATTTAATGCTGCCAAAGTTCTTGGAACAATGGGACCATTTTTAAAAAAGAATAGCTTGGAAGGTGTATTAAATGATAAAGTCAAACCACTTCTAAACAAGTTGAAGGATGATACTGATATGGATGTTCGATATTTTGCTCAAACTTCACTCAAAGCTGTGGAAGCATGTTGATTTCTGAACAATAATAAATAACTCTTGTTCCTTTTTTACATCAAATATTATTTGAAATTGATGAAAGAAGTTTTTAGTTTATTCAATTTTAATTGGGATATGAAATGATTGATGATTTTCATCATCAGATGTATCACTAACTGATCAAATCTAGATGTACATACCTTAACATCCCATTCATACCATGATTATTATCAATGTCTACTATTTGATCTTCCTCTCGCGTTTTACTTACAATTTCAACATTCTACCTATAAAATATTTCATTTTACCAAATCAAATTCATCTTCTCTTTCATTATATTCAATATTATCTGTTAATTCTTTAAAATCTATAAAGTTAATAAAAAATCATTCATGTTACCAGGTTCAAAACCAGAAAATTTTTGGGTAGGAATATGTTGCCAATAATATATATGACCATAAAACATGGAAGCAGAAATCAAAATAGGTCTAATGGGATGCCACTAAGATAAGATGAAATGATCATTATTACTGCAATATCAGTTAATCCTTCATTTTGTGGTCCTTCCAACATTTTTACCAAATTTCCTCCAACTCGATCCCATAGGTATATGTTATGTTGATGTGTGGATTCACATCCACCGATAATGTATTCTCCATCAGCACTGAATTGACATTGTATCCATTGAGTTTTTTCAATGGCATCTTGAAATTTTTGTTCTATAGTATAATTCTAGTATAAAAAACAAATTACCAATTTCAATATTTAATTTTCCATTGACCTCTTCTAATAGGTATAATCTTATGATTCGATCATTAGAATTAACAATCATTTCTCTATGACCATTAAATTGTAAATTTTCACCTTCCCGATCGATTAAATTGAATTTGGCGTATACTAGACGCTCCTGTAACTTTAAACTCTTGATCAAACTATCATTAATAATATATAATTACCAATTTTGTTTCAGTATTGAAGATGAATAAAGTTCCTTTATTCGTTCCAATCACAAAATATTTCCCATCTGGTGTGAATGTACCAACGGTTGATACAAGACCAGATCTAGTGTTTCATAAGGTAAATTGGAATACCGTGTTGAAGGTAACTGAAGTGTTAATGATGACCATTTCTCTCTTAACACGCTTTTAAAGTGATTCGTCTTGATATTGCTTTGGACGTTATCATCTTCTATGAAGCATTAGATTATATATCAAACCTTTCGGATGTTTTTGAAACATTTTATCTACAACATTGATATTATCAATTTTCACGGTTTCGACGTCTGCTTCGGCCTTGATCTCCTTGTCTACATCAGACAGTGATAATTTTGGTTCATCAGACAGTGATAATTTTGGTTCAACGATTTGCGCGGTGTTGTCTTCTATCATAGCATCCCCTTTATCTTCTGTGTGAGTTTCCTCATTTAATTTCAATGTCTTAGTAAGCGTATCCGGAGAACAAACTGTTTTGGCATTATCTCCTTCCTCTATAATCTCATTGAGTTCATCTTCAGTTTGCAATTTTATCTTCTTTTGTAAAGGGACATAGATATCTCCTGTACTTGTTTTTCGTGGTCGAAGCACATTTTGACCTTTTTCTACCAAACTAGTTGTTCTAGATAAAATAATCGGGAATTCTCCTTGCAGCAAAACCAAGATGCAATCTTTATTTTGAGGATTGAATGTAGCCTTTCTTTAGTGTTTCACGATTATCTATACCATCAATACATTTGTATGAAATTTGATCGTATCTTTTCTTCTACCAGATTTCAAGTCCCAAATAATGACATTCCAATCTTTTGAAGCGCTCATAATGAATCTTTGATTAGATAAACTGAACTACCTTCCACAACGAGACCAACTGAGATGACTAATGTATGCAACGTGACCTTTGAATTGTTGAACCAAATTCATTGTTATTAAATCAAATACTTATCATGAATTCATATAAAGTTACTCTGAATTAGACCATCTCTTGTAGCTGTAGCTAATAACGTTCCTCTCCTGTTCAATTTGATAATTTCTGTATTCGCATCCGCCTTTACTGTATGAGTGAATCCATCTGGAATGTTGGGTTCAAAAGGATCCAGTAAACAGACATTCATTAAATTCAAAAAAAGTTTGCCTAATTGATTGACAAAAATGTCGAATGTCGCTATCACTACTCCTGCTCAACAACCTCCTGTAAAGAAATATATGTATCAGCAAGAAATTCAACAAGTATAGTCAGAACAGTTGATTTTATTAGTATAGATGATGTTTGTATTTGGAGAAGTTCAAGACCCATTGGACGAAACTTCTCAATTAGTAGAAGAAATTGTGAAGAATCAATTGATAACTTTGGTATATTGAACTTTACTAACATAAATAGATTATTGAAGCAGTATCACAAGCTCATAAACGGTTTGAAATGCTCTTTTGATGAACTAAATAGGTTTGAAATTCATAGATTTATTGTTATATGTTAGAGGTTCAAAAACCTTACAAGCGGAAGACTTGATATTTTTAATTCGGCATGATCGATCAAAGGTGAATCGTCTGAAAACATTTCTGAGTTGGAAAGACGTTCGTAAAAATGCCAGGGAAAAAGGAGGTGATACAGCACTAGATGAGGATTTGATGGATGATGATGTTAGTACGATACCTATGTTTCAACTCAACCATAGACAAAACAAATGTTAAAATTAAAAAAATGAACATCAACTTTAGTTGGGATCCATTCACAATGTATAATGGAATTTTGGAAGATGATGATGATGACGATGCAGATGAAGATGAGCGACAAGTATGATCAATAAACTAAATCCAGGCTTATGAAGATCAAATTAATCGATTAAGAATAGCAGATAAGATTACAAGGTCCATGACGAAAGAAGAATATATTTACTATGCAGAATGTCGTCAGGCGAGCTTCATATATAAGGTATCAATTACAAAACTTAAATGTAGAAATTGAAAAGATTTCGTGACTGGTGTGATATGTCAAAGTTTGTTATATACCAGCAAATATCTAACCAATAGGTATTACGAATCGAAAGCTAGTTCAGATATCATAGATTCTTTGGGATTCTTATGTCATGAAGCCGTTTCTGCAATTACCGAGACCGCTTTAGAAATTAAGCGACAGGAAGATATTCGAAAGGCTATAAGTCCTGAGAGCAATGCAACATCTGGAGAACTGTTTTATGGTCTTTTCCAAAAGCCCCCAGGTATATTGAGATTGTGATAATATGTGCAGGGGATGCAACCCCTTTACTTCCTCGCCATATCCAAGAAGCATATAGAATTTTACAGAACAATCCAAATCCTTTAAATAACTTCAGAAATAGGAACACTAGAAGTGGCATCAAATTAATATAATTGAAATTTTACAGATTTCAATTTTGGTTAGTGGCCATGATATGTATGTACATTTTTCTTCTTTACTATTAATATCTCATTTAAAGTAACCGAATTTATTATCAGATAAACCAACCAATGGAAAAGGTTTAAACCTTTTCTTTTTCGGCTCTTCTAGTTTCCTATTTGTGAGAAGTAATGTGATATGTTACGCGAAGGGCGAAAGCTTCCTCTCTTTCTTCGTTGCTGACTTGATCTTTATCAAGCCTTTCAAGTTTGTACAATCTAGAAACTACTTCCAATCTGTAGCTGTCTGTATGTTCAATAGGATTTTCTAAAGTTAATCGCCGAATCTTACCAATCAAGATTAGAATTCGTAGTGAACGTAAATTAATCAAATTATCAATCTGAGCCATTGAATCAACCTTATTTGTTCTTGAGTATGTTAAATCATTATTCTCTACCTTAGATTCAAGTACACTAAATTAGGTAACTTATCAAATCCTTCCAATTTATCAATTTTGTTTGCACGCAAGTTGAGTACCTAAAGGAGCAAATATTAATACAACTAGATGTACCTGTAATGTAGGTAGCTCTGAAAACTTGATGGATGAAATTTCATTCGCACCCTACTTGTTACATTGTAAGCACCAGAATACCAGATAAAGTCTCTGAAGTTTCGGTGCAACTAATTTTTCCGGTGTAGCTTTAAATTTATTTGCACGTAATTCTAAATGAAGCAATTCTGGATAACCATCAAATGTAACGGACTCGGTTAGCTTATTCTCTAAAAAAAATCAATTGTTCATTTAATTTACCATTTAAGTTTAAGAATGAACACATTGGCCAATAGTTGACAGTCCAATCTTTAAAGTTATTTTTAGCTAAATTGACATGTTGCAAAAATTCGCGACGATCTAAACCAGAAGGAATACTGGAAATATAATTGTTTTGGAGATTTAAAGCGAGCAAATACTTTAGATTGTTTAATCCTTCGATGTTGACTAAATTGTTATCCGAACAATCCTACGTGGAATTAAAGTTAGATTGAATGTACCACATAACGAAGATGAGGATACGTTTCCAGAGCATTTAGATTTGTAATCTCCTTCTCGTGTATTTCTAATCTTGTGAATGCATGGGAGAGTCCTTGCGCTGTTCGAGCAACTAACGATAAACTTGATGCAATCAATTCTGGTGTCAGTGGTAACATATCCGCGGATACGGGAATTGCTTCTTCTTCTTCAGCAACAGCCACAGGTTCTAATGTGTCTATTAACCCTTTCTCTACTTCATTTTCATTGTCATCATCCATTTTGAAGTCAAGCTTTTTCGCGTTTCCTACAAACACATCACTCAATGCTCTCAGAAGACCAAAGTACTCTGTATACTAAAATAGCAGCGGGCGCAATAGCAGTTTATAACGCTGTTGAAGTTCTTTCCTATGTGATGTTGACATTCAAAACTGTATTTAATTGGTATGGTGGGTCAATTATTGTATGTTGTATCGGCCTGATGTTAAACATACTTTGCAACAACATTTTAGAAAGTAACTACCTTGATATTAGCTTTCGATATCCATTAGCATTGGCCATTATCAGTTGGATTATGTACGTGATGGGATTTGTGATTTGCGTATATTCAAGGCTATCATTAGTCTGTCAAAACAAACAAATATTAACTGGATTAAAATATTTCATGATGTTCAATTTTGTAGTAGTTCATCTAGGTAATTTCGCATCGGATTTATCAAATAGGTTCTCTGGCATTGCTTTTGTCATTACTGGGATTCAATCCCAATGCAGATAGTATTATTAATGTTGCAGAAACAATCAATTTAAGTCTGATCCTGATATTGGAATGCTGTCTTGGGGTGTCTTATATAGTGTATATCAGGAAGAGTGTAGACACGATACCTGCTATCGAAAAGAACCATATTGTTCAACATACTACAATCATGTCAATTGTAGTTATTATACTAGATATATCTACTCTATTGATTCATGTTCTTGGATTCTATCGAACTGAAATAATTGTGAAAGTTGCAGTATATTCCATCAAATTGAAAGTGGAAGTTAATCTAATTAATTCCCTCATTGTGGTTTTCAGAACTAATAATAGAGATTCGGATGCATTGACAACCAAACACGCGACTCAAAAATCTGTGAAGAAATAAAGTGAAGGTTGAAATAGCCAATATATTTCAAAAATTTATAAAAGTTGTACTATTTTAAGGACACGATCAATTGAGTTTTTCTCAAAGTAACACCTTTTTTGTTCGAATTTATATTCGCGAGGTAGTCAGTTTGATATCGGCTGGTATGTGTTCCGTTTGGATACACGATGCGAACGAATTGATAATCGCTAAATTGTTTACCAAGAATTGTAGAGTTTCGAATCCACAAGTTGGGATCTGGTGTTCGAACGACATCAAAATTGGCAATCATGTCAGGAATGATGATTTCTTCTCCAAGTAAATACTCTGGAATATAAATATGAGGATTAACGTGATATACTTGACTGTTTTTCTTATAAGTATAGTAAGTCAATCCATAAGTTCGAATACTATTATAAAGGGATCTGCCATCATCGTTGGAGTTGAACGTGAATCCCCCTTCGTACACTCTTCCCACATATGCACTTCCTTGCTTGTTCGTTCCTACGAACGAAATACATTCATCAGCGATTCCATTGCCATTCATGTACCAAATCCCTCCAAAGTCTTGAGAAAATTCCTTGTCCATATTGAATTCGTTCGCCACAGTCAAATGATTTTCAATCCCATCAGTGGGTACTTCAGTTAACTTGAAATCACGACAATCTTGGTCATGATAACGGAAACATTTATCATCAACCCGTTTGACAATGACATTTGTATCATTCAATGATGGTGTACTATAAACGAAGTAGAATAAATTTAGGAGAAGTCCTTTAACAAGCATTTGTAAGAATGTAATAATTGCAGCACTATTTATAGGATATAGATTTAGTTAGTTGCGGTTATTATCCGCTCCCCCAAAAAAATTCGGCCTAAGTTGAAAAGAGTTGCTAACTTCATCACTAAGTAAGCTCAGACGCGTGGCCGTGGATGTTTTATATCATCCAACCGCTATGATTGTGAGGTGTTAATGGTTTGAGTTCACTAAGTATTCCTTTCACTGTGTTCTCTATGGTTGAGAAGATGATTATGGATCAATGTCTTCCAAGAACGGTCAAGGGAACTCTGGGCGTGGACATTTATGGCGAACGACGGTTTAAGAATCAAATAACTCCCAACAGTACTCATTGTCATTACTCGTTTGTGACTCGCTCATCTTCTTACATTACTCAAACTCCACACCTGAATATCGAATCCCCTACCATTTAGTAAATCCAGTTCAACGTTATGGATTATCTGATTTCCCTTGTCATCCTCAACTTTCACATACATAACGCCACAGCCTTTAAAGTGTCTCTGAAATGTTTTTTTTTTTCTTACACACTTTTAAACAAAAGGTAAGAACTAATACTTTGTATTATTTGTTGGACATGACGACAACGATTGAACAAGGAGGTCTTAGCACCTACGACGAAACACAATCTAAAACATGCATCACCATCTGATCCTCTTCATTTTCTTTTCTAAAATTTTTAAAAGTAATTCAACTAATTTTGTATAGATTCGGTAGTAGTTGATGTCACTGTATTGTTGAATCTATTGTTTATTGGTCCAGTAGCGAATGATGATTTCATTCAATCCGTGTTTCACATGATCTATATGATTAGACACTTTGAAAACTGACGCTTAATTCCTTGTTTAATATAACTTATATTTTTAAAAATTCCATGTTTCTTGTATTGAGCAAACGAAATATTTAAAATATATTACAATCAGAAATCCCCAAGTTCAATCAACGTCAAAGCTAATGCTCTACATTCATCGTCACCTTCAATTGCCAAAGTCTTGACCCGATCCCTGATCACCTCCATGTCAATACGATCAAATCCTGTGAATGATTCTAAACGGAAAATAACCAACAACAGCTTCAAAGTGGTGGAGACAACCTACAAATTGTTAAAACATTGAAGAAATTACAATTCCTACGTCTAAAACAATTGATGTACATAGTAATGAAATTATATCTTGTAGGTTATTGATAAATGATTCAGTAGTAGATAAATGTAATATAGCCTAATGGTTAACCACCTAATTGTACCTGTAACTGAGCAGCCATTAGCACTGAAGATTCTGCATTGAATTCAAGTGATTGAATTCCAGCAATTAAGGGTGGTAATACTAAACCAGACAAGGAATTTAACATATCCTTGGATCCTTTTTGTGATAAGAAATGTTTGCAAGTAATTGTGATGGAATTAGTCAGATGAGTAGCCCTCATTAATACTTGAGATTCTCCCAGTAACTCTGATTTATTGGCAATAGGTTGTAGCCAGTAAAGTATATCTTCCAATACAATTCGATTGGTATTTTTTAGCTGTAGGTTATTAGTTGTTTGCATAGTCCATATACGTAAGAACAACCCAAGAAATTCAATACAACCTCGGTGAACTTTTGACCATATTGTATCATCTTGCACTAACAACACCTTGATCAATGGTATGATTACCAAACAAAATTTCGAATCAAAAATCAAGTCAGGATAGGAAGTAATAAAATAGCAAGTGGAGTAAACATACGAGACTACAATCCTTTCATCATTGTCTGGATTTAACTTGGATTCAAATATTGGTAAGACTTGGCTAATAGGCAATCTTGCTAGGACTTGACAAGACACTTGACTGACTTCTTTGTACTCCATTTCGTTCTCCATTCTATTGCATAGTTCTTCTGATAATGATTTGACGAAATTTTGGTTTTCCATGTTACTACAAAATGATATATAGGCTGAGATTGGTAACATTTTTAAAATTAGCAATGGGTGTAACCTTTGAAATAGAATATCCTTTACTTTTGATCCAGAATCGGAATTTAGCAATTCCTCTGTCAACCTAACCATATTAGATAAACGATCTAATACTTTGGCTGGGTCAGCATCTGCTGGAGTTCAAAATCTACCATCACACTTATCAGTTTAGGATCAGTGAGCTTGTTGACCATCACTCCAAAGATTTTAATCAAATGAACGCTTTCGGTTTGCTCGTACATTCTTTCTAAAAACGGCATGGTAATAGTATTTAAAGTTTCACTAGAGGATTGATCTACCCACGAGCAATACAAGCTGAATAGTGTATCTATTTCAAGTTAATAAAGTTCAATTACCAGAACTTTTGCCTGACAATTTTTCTTCATTCATTTCAGTACTGTAAATCAATTGAAGTTGTTAAATATACCATAATAAATCAAGAAAAGTGAAAAACATTGGGGGTGATGAAATCAATTTAATTAGCATACTACAGTGCTGGACCAAATCGGCTTTCTTTGATAACTTGGTGATAATATAACTGGGTTCTATAGAGTAAAAATTAACAACTACCTACCTAATCGTTTCAAGATATGAAAGGATACGTCTAATATTGAACTTGATATATGAAATTGCTGTAAATGTAAAAGAAATTGATCTCCCAGAACGTCACTAACAATTAGATTGTCCTTCAATTACTAAAAAAGTTTTGGGAGAACAATGAAGGTTTGTTCGAAGCTGTAATTTATCAAATCGATTAAAACGTTGCTTTCATTGGTAGCCTCGGACTTCAAATTAAGAGTTGAAAATAAAGCAGGAAAGACAATATGAGGAAACACTGTGGTGGAAGCAAATAAAACGCAAAGGCTGTCTGTGGATAACCATATTGGTTTCAATGATTCAAACATATTCTGGTCAATTTGCTTTAGGATAGAAACAACAACCGAATATGAGAGAGACTCCGATTCAGTGGCATCCTATAACAGTCAAAATTACAATCCAACATACATAGCTTATGAGAAAACGCAGTAAAAGTTCCAACAAGTCTTGATTCGTGAACAAAACCTTTAAATCATTATCAGGTCTCATCGACATTAGACAACCAATGCTTAACAACTTCCACGCTTCTGAATCAGACTAGAAATTATTAATTTTAAATAGCTTTTATACTGAATTGATTTGCTCCTTAATCAGCAAATTAAATCTTCTATGAGAGCATTGTGACTTTTTCAGATCCATGGTGGAGCAAATGATTCTCAACGTCTCTTTCCCTTTATCCGTGTCCAAAAGTTGAATACAATGATTAATACAATCCGATCGAATAGAATTTGGAATATCATACTACTCTGGTTATATGTAATAAAGTTACCAGCAGCGAGTATTTCAAGAACAATTGACAATGATCTTTCAACTTTTTCCAATCCAATGTAGATTGATAGAACATTCCCAGTAGACGTAAAACACATTCATAGCTAGTAAACGTCAATTTGGTATGAATTTGTAATCCATTATTATTAGTTAGACTATCATATGAAATACAAAGCAATTACCCATCAAATTTGATAATTCTTAGCAATAGCGGAATACAATTCTCCAAGGTATCATGTAGATATAGCGACGATTGAATATTATTTGTGAATGGTAGTTGTGCGTTATTGCCAAGGATGTATCGTAAAACCAAAACAATGGCTAACTTATCATTTCTTGAACCATCCGTTAAATCATTTATGACATATTGATTATACAATCCGTAATTGATCAACCAAGTTAATAGCAGAATTCCATTTTTTTTGTGAACTGAATCCTTTGAACGAATCTAAAAATTACAACTTAGAATAACAAACATGATCTTTCAGCTCAGAGTAAACTAAACTGCTCTTTTCTTGAATAAGTATTAGTAGTTTCTGAAGTAATGAGACAGCATGGTGATCTTTAGAGACTTGATCATTAATAGTTTGAATTGAGTTTGATTTACAAACCAATAAAATATCCTTTGGTGATAATCTAAAGACATCCTGAATTAACTGTGTCGGATTAATGATTTTTGACGATGTTCTGGTGATTTGCACCATCGAGAAGGTTAACTGAACTTTTTATTGAAGAAAATTCAATCCAATTTGGAATTCCAGTTAGAGGATCATGAATGA
Organism: Globomyces pollinis-pini; assembly: GCA_025399215.1. Classification (NCBI taxonomy): domain Eukaryota; kingdom Fungi; phylum Chytridiomycota; class Chytridiomycetes; order Rhizophydiales; family Globomycetaceae; genus Globomyces; species Globomyces pollinis-pini. The sequence goes on along the minus strand of MU621109.1, from coordinate 55,142 downwards.
GATGGACAGACACCCAATACATGATACCAAGTTATTAAATCGCTTAAGGATTGGATTTCAATCTCAGCAGACTAAAGTAGCGAACAAACGATCTCACTAATATGCACAATACTCGCTAGTGACTTTAAACTCTCTCATTAACAAAGTATACTTCAAAAAGTTAAATAGATTCAATAATCTCTTTATTAAACTAATTGAAATCAAAACCAGTAAAGGTTCGATTAAACAAACTACCAAGATTATTCACTGCAGCATCTCGTGTTTGTAATTGTCCAGGTACGATATCACCCAAGAAATTAGATTCAATGAATCGGATAATACTAGCTGGTTCCATTTGAACATGTGAAATATAGTTCTTTAATACCATATTTCCAATGGCTAACAATGGAATTCGAGGTCCATATGGATGATTATCAACCTTACTTTTCGGAGGTGGTGTGATACTGTCACGGTATCCTCCACTTTCATCTGGTACCAATAAAATGAGTGTGTTTTCTCTATAGATGGTGGATGTCAAAATTCGTTCAATAACATCCTGGTTGAATAGCTCTCCACTGCTAATGGTTGATAACCCAGGGTGTTCTGTTTTATACCCTAACGGTTTGATATAGGATACAGCTGGTAAAGTACCCTGCTGGATATCACGCTTGAATGCTTCGTAGTCTCGAAAGTATACATCTTGGTTAGGCGAATTGGTCAAGCTTGGGTAATATTGAAATGGAACATCTCCAGCATCATAATAATTTGGATAACATTCGTTTGGTGGTGGGTTGACTTTGTAACCTTCCGCATAAAAGGTAAATGATACATCACAATCAATTAACAGATTTGCAATTGTTGGATCATCATAAGATTGCTTGTTGTTTTGACAGTTGTGGGATGGTGGAACGTGATCGTTGTCTTTGAAAACAAATGCACCCCTAGCATAGTACATATCACTTTGAGAGGATGCACCTATTGATTAATTACATTTGAATGCGGTACCAGGAGCGGATTGAAAGAACCGATCTGCTAATGCATATTGAGAAGCCAGAGACCAATACTGGGAAGCACTTCCTTTTGAACCATCAGCCATTGCAAAGTTTCGATTATCAGAATTTGAACATTGCCCTCCTGCCATATATCCATCCATTTTACCACCATTGATTCCACAGAGCATACAATCATAAGAATGACATGGATCAAAAGCCAAATTGGATGTATCATTCAATAAAATAGGAGAAATCCCATTCACATTAGTTGAACCAGCCTCACAACAATTTCTACCAACATTGCATTTAGGGTTACTTCCTGGTGGTGCCTGGCAGTATCTTCCAAAGTAACTATCGAAAGAATGATTTTCAGATATAATTGTGATAACATGCTTGATTGCTGAAGCAGTATTATTCTTTGGTCTACAAGTAACTTGCGGTGCTGTTACACTGATGTATTTGGTACCTACACAGTTATACCCATTATTGCGACAATAAAAAACTCGATAAGAACCAGGCACAGACGGAGCTTTGACTGACACCGTACCATTTTCGCTTGAAGCCAAGAACGAACGATATCTGGAACCATACGTGTATTGCCAAGATTCCGATATAATATTAGATGATGTAGGGTAAAAGCCAGTGGTGAATACTATCCAATCATCAACACCTCTCGTATCCGATCCTGACCAAGAGATATTTACAAATCCACCAGATATAATTTTACCTCCAATCAATACTGATACAAATACAAGATCAACATTATTTACAAGGCGATAGCTAAAAATAGCGATTGATGAAATCAAAATCAAACCTATTGGAATCCAATATCTTAATTTTGATTTCTTCTTGACAGTAGTTCCATCCAATGGTTGATATTCATAATCAGTTTGCATTTGTAAAAAAGCGGAGGTCTTTTACTGCGAGTTTTTGATCCCGATCGATTGTCACACCAATGACAATACTGCAATAATATACTAAAAAAGGGTAACATAGTCGTTTGGACGATTTGTAACTCTTTATTGGTAGTGCACTACCTCGAAAACACTTGGCTTTCTAGTGTTTAGAATTTATAGATTAGTTTTGTGCAGCATTAAATCCATACTTAAGAAACTGGAAACCAAATCCATAAGCGCAAATTGCGAGTTTCAGTTATAATAATTATCAGGTAAGTAAAAACACCATTCTTTAAAACATTGACCAGATTGAATTCTATATTTCGATGGAATTCATATCTTTAGTCACTATATTATTTAATATCTGTTTCGTTGAATTTAGAACTGATGATGAAGAAAGATGGCGTTTAGCCAGAAATCTAATAAAATCAGCTTTAACACTATTACGTTTTAGGTGAATGATTGAGTATTGGATTTAATTCGCTTGTTGAATGTGTTTTTCTATAATAGGCTATAAAGTTGGAAATCTGTCTGTTGGTTGGTAATAAACGTTCGGGTACATTACTAGCTCTTAGCTTTGAAAGTATTTTTTTAGCTCCAATATTTTTCGAATTTCTATGTTTAATTAATTTAAAAAGGTTACTTGAATTGATTTAAGATGTTGATGATTGATTCTTTAACGTCTGAATTCATTTTTGTTTTCTTACTTTGTTCGATTGGAGTCGTATGAGCTTCAATATTATTGAATACTATTTGCAGTGGGACATCGCTGCTGTATGTTTTAACAGTGAACTTAAATCCACATCGATCGTGACATTCGTAGTAATGTATTCTGTATCCATTCTTTGCATTGGATCGCAAACTACGGTATGCTGGTATCTTTTCCACTTTGTAAACTTCCCATGCATTTCTGCTCAAGTTTAATATTGTTGGTGTCATCAGAAGTGAAATTGTTATGAAAGAAAAGAAAAGAGAAGGCTGGGTGTGTGATGTATCCGAAGTTGGTGTGCTTTCAGTATGTTTGGGTGTGCTTTCACTTACTTACAAGAACATGAAAGATCAAATGTTTTATTATTAAAAAGTAGTGGTGCATACGATACTTGTCCGTTCTTTACCAAAGGTACGGCTGTGCATACCTGGATTTATCATATTTTCGGTAGTGGATAAACATGATGGAGAAAATTGTGCTTATAATAATATTGGTCTTATCATCTTTCATGGGGTATACTACTACTTTGCCAAGTCGAGTACCTGCTGTTGTTTGGTCTATCCATTTGGCTAATTTGACTTCATTACAATAAAGTACGTAACCAGAGAAAAAACCTGGTTTCAAACAGTACTTTGAACCGTTTAGATTAAACTCATAAGTGCTCTTGGAATTGGCTTCCAACATCCATTGAATAAGAATTTGATGATTCCCTGCTGTTAAATGGACAGTATGTTACCATTGATGCTTATTTGCCTCTCCCCTTTAAAATTCAATAGTTCGTAGAGTAAAGTGCCGTAAGTTAATTCATCCTTGTACATTTTCATATTCATGTTTATGTTTTGTCGATTGTCCTGCGTTTTTGGTAGTTCCGGATTTTCCCCACAGAAGTATATCACGTCTTTGGTAATGTTTTTGATGGAAAATGTGCTGGCGTCCAGCTGCTTGATGTTGAATGTTTGTTCGGTTGTATGAGTCCTATTATAAATCATTGAGTTTCATTGTACATATTCAGGACAACTTTCTTCGGATTACATCATTGGTTATGGCTTGGAGCCATGAAATTGAAGCCACATCCTAAAACGTCAATCAGAAATTGTAAAGGGTAGTTAATGTTGTTGCCCGTTACTAGCAACTTAATCTATTCCCGTATAATAGTAATGTTTTTTCATAGACAACCAATAAAAATCATCATTTCCATCGATTATCTGATATGAACGGAATCGATTCCACCAATTGTTTAAGAAGTGATACAAACTACAAGCTAAAAAGGATTATTATGTCACGTTGATTCACATTCAATTATTTCGCACGTTCTGTTTACGATTATTGGTATATATTATAATATTATATGAAATCAAAACTCGTAATCGAACGATCAAACAAGCTACCAAGATTGTTCACCACCGCGTCTCTAGTATTTAATTGACCAGGTTTTGTATCTCCCAGAAAATTAGATTCAATAAACCGAATGATACTTGCAGGTTCCATTTGTTCATGCGACACAAAATTCTTTTGGACCATATGACCAACAGCCAGGAATGGTGTGCGAGGACCATAAGGTTGGTTGTCAACTGTACTCTTTGGTGGTGGTTTGATACTGTCCCGATAACCTCCACTTTCATCTGATACTAGCAGGATCAATGTATTTTCACGATAGAGTGGCGATGATAAGACCTGATTGATGATTCTTTCGTTGAATTGTTCACCAGCAGAGATATTGGAAAATCCAGGGTGTTCACTGTTGATACCTAATGGTTTGATATACGATACTGCTGGTAAAACGCCATTAGTCACATCGGCTCGGAATGCGTCCATGTTTTTGAAGTAGTCATCCGATTTGCTTGACATAGTTAAACTAGGATAATACTGGAACGGGATATCACTTGAATCATAGTACTCCGGGTAGCGTTCTGAGGATGGAGGATTCTTTTTGTACCCTTCTGCATATGTAGTGAATGATACATTACAACCAATTAATAAATCGGCAATGGTTGGGTCATCGTATGACTTTTTATTGCTTTGGTGGTGATGGGTCGAAGGAACGTAATCATTATCTTTGAATACAAATGCACCTCTGGCAAAATACATATCACTTTGACTTGATGCTCCTATAAAGATGAGTAATGATTTTGAACATACCTGGTGCTGATTGAAAGAACCGATCAGCCATTGCATACGTAGATGCTAACTTCCAATACTTTCCGGCACTATCTTCACTACCACTTGCCATCGCGTAATTCTTGTCATTAGAATTCTTGCATTTTCCAGATGATAAATAACCATCCATCTTGCCGTCATTGATTCCACATACCATACATTCATATGTATGACAAGGATCATGGCTGTGATTTTCAGAATCAGTTAATGTGACTGGAGTAACTGAACTAATTGAAGTGGTTCCGGCTTCACAACAATCCCTTCCCAGATTACATTTAGGATCACTTCCAGGTTTAGCCTGACAATATCTACCAAAATAACTATCAAATGAATGGTTTTCCGAAATAATGGTGATGACATGCTTGATAGATGATGCAGTCTCTAAAGGTTTACGGCAAGTCACTGGTGGTGGTATAACGTTGATTGAAATTCCAGAATTGCAATCAAATTTATTACTCTGACAGTAGAAAATCTTGTATTGGCCTGGCTTGGCAGGGGCTTTCACAGAGACAAATCCATCAGAAGAACTACTCTTTTTTAATTGATCAATTCCACCATAAACATATTGCCAAGAATCTTCAATTACAGATGCTTTTGAAGGAGAGTCACCATTCGTAAATATTATCCAATCATCATTGGAGTTTGAATTGGCCCCGCTCCAATTGATTTTGATGTAGCCACCAGAAACTACTGTTGGCTCTGTTTTCAAGACAATTGGCACAATCCCACCTTCTTGTCTGGATACTTTGAGTATAATAATACTCAATAGCAATAGTAATACCACAACGCTTGATGCAATTGCTTTGATATGATTCTTGAAGTATTTAGAAAAGGTTTGAGAGTACATTATTGGCAATATGCGTGTGTGTACTCAGGTTATATATTGGATATGAAACAGTACACAAGGTCACTTACACATAGGGGATGTGTACAGCAACGGCCAAAAACGCCCTTTTTTTCGCTTCTACTGACTAGAAGTGTTGAACGCCCTGATTCACTGACTAACCCGAAAATTTCAAATATACGAATAAATTTAAGTGGATGTGACACATCCTTTAAGAATATAATTCATAGAATCATACCGCTTAGTGATTTAAGTTTATTTTCAAAGTCTGTTTATATTGTAATCGACAAACTACTGCAAAACACTGGCTCGCTTACTCCTTTGCTGGTATGAATCTAGCATACTCTTAGCTGGTTTTCCAACCGCTGATTGATCCGCATTACGACTTTTGCTATCTAATCTAACTTTAACTTGTTCATCATGGTGTTTTTTCAACGTTTCTTCTCTGAGTTTTGCAATTCGAAGTTTGATAAATTTCTGTTCTGCTGATAGTACTAATCGATGTCGAACAACAAATATGTAGTAAATAAATGATATGACGAACTGGGCTATTAGTATATAAAACACTATGGTATTGTTGGGGTTTGATGTAAAGAATCCTGATATTGCAATTCCACCAAGGATGAGTCCTAATATTGGTACAAGGATTGATTTCCAGTCGTCAGATAGATTGAAATGTCTTTCAAGATGAGGTGATCGAACTTTTAACAAGGTATATGAGATAAAAACAAATATTGCTGCCACTAGTGAGTAAAACGCACATCCATATAGAAGAAAACTTCCCAATATAGTTTCTCCGAGCAAAAAGCTAAGAATGATCATACAATATGCACCTGCACCAGATGCAATTATTGCATACAGTGGCGACCCATATCCATATGAATCTACATCTCCTCCTTGATGTGTAATTGATAGAAAAGTTGGAAAGTAGCCCCCTCTGCTAAGCGCATACATAATTCTAATCGTCCCTAGAAATTAGTATAAATGTATTCAAATACCAATTGTGAACCCTACCGTAGATGCATGATGAGCGAATGAGAAAAAGAATTGAATGAGTATTCCGATAAGCGACCGTGGAATTATATCATAGTTGCTGAAAATGATGTCACTCAAAGGGTCAATTGAAGATTGAAGTGTGGATGATCCCGGATTACAGCCTACCATCATCAACACTAGCAAGACAGAAAGTGTCAAAATTGCATATCCGCCCAACATAGCCTTTGGTAAGCTAGTAGCGGGGTCTTTTGCCTCTTCAGCTAAATTTGGCAATGACTCGATTCCGACGAAAAACCAAATTGCAAAAGGCATACAGTTTAAGACCCCCATCACTCCATCAGGCAAAAAAGAATCTGTGTTTAGCAATCCGGTATTAAAGAGAAAATCGCCCTTTGAGAAAACGGGAATCATGGCACAAAATATGAAAACAATCTCGAGGACTGCGATAACAGTTAGTATTGTAATGACACGATGAAAGACTTTCAAGTCAATTGCTATAATCGAACTTATAAATATGACCAAGAAATTAAGAATATACTTCCAATAGACCGTTTGTTCAAGGCTAAGATGAATTAATCGAATGTAGAAGTTGCTGACCAATATTGAGGATTGTGAATATGCCAAAACATTTTGCATCAAGACGACCAATCCTAGAATGTACCCGAAAATATTTCCCATTGTTGCAGTTATAAATGTTAAAGATCCTCCTGAAAACGGTAGAGCGCTAGACAATTCTGCTAGACATAAAAGGAGACACCAATAGTAGATATTTACCATAATTGTGGCTACTACTAATGAACTCCATCCATATGATAATCCAGCATTCCATGCAGCAAACTCTCCTGTAATGACAATTCCAACACCAAAGAAAATCAAATGTAATGTTGAAGTCCAACTGGAACGTAATGTACGGGATTTCAGGTAGTTTTCATCGACTGCTTTCAAATTACTTTGGAAAAACATCTCGACGAAAGATTTCATTCAATTATTCAAAAACGATGGCGAATAACGAAAAATGATAAACAACAATCGCGTAAAAAACAGTCACACAGATTTAATCATATCATCCTTTCAATTATCAATAAAAAAAGATATGTAACAAGATAAGTTTAGTACAAATCATTTAATTAGGTGACTATCTCTTTTGCTTGATAAATTTTCAGACTTAACTCCGTTATTTCTGACACCTTGCGCATGATTTTCGACCACACGACTTCTTACGTCTAATCTTCCTTTTATTTGATCTATTTGATGCTTTCTTAGGGTTTCTTCCTTTATTTTACAAATCCGCATTTTGATAAACTTTTGCTCAGCTGATAGTACTAAACGATGCCGAACGAAAAATATGTAGTATATCACTGAAACAATGACCTGTATCATTAGAATATAAAAAACAATTGTGTTGTTGGGATTCGATAGAAAGCACCCTGAAATGGCAAAACTTGTAAGTATGAGGCCGAGGATGGGTATAAGGAAGGCAATTGGGCCGTTGGAGATATTAAAGGGCCTATCGAGGTGTGGTGATCGAAATTTTAAGATGATATAGGAGATAAAGACAAATATTGCAGCTGTTAATGAGTAAAAAGCACTTCCATAGATTAGGAAACTAGCAAAGATGGTACTCCCAAGAAAAAAACTGACAACAATCATCCCATAACAAGCTACGCTTGCAGCTATTACTGCGTAAATGGGTGAACCATAACCAAAAGAGTCAACATCACCATTTTGGTATGTCAATGACAGGAACGTTGGTAGGTAACCCCCACGACTAAGAGCATATGAAATACGAATCGATCAGTACTAATTAATCAGCTTACCAATTGAAAAACTAATGGTTGTTGCATGATGTGCTAAAGATAATGCCCATCTTATTAGTAGACCAATTGATGAGGTAGGATCGATTTTATAGTTTATGAATAAAAGATCAATGAGTGGATCGATAGAAAACTGAAGTATTGATATCCCTGGATTACAACCCACTAGTATCATCACTACCACAACCAAAGTCGATAGCACAGAGAACCCAATTAGCATACTCTTTGGAGTGTTGGTTGACGATTTTTCAGCTTCTTCCGATAAATTGGGTAGCAGTTCAATTCCAACAAAGAACCATATTGAGTATGGCATACAGTTTAACTGTTGAGTGAATCATGTGTTTGTTTAGTTGTTTTAGTTTCGCGTTTGTTAATAAACTTCTTTACTGATTCCAACACGTTATCAGCATCCCGTTCTCCCTATGTCTGTTCCTCATACTCCTCCAAACACTTCCTCTAAAATAATTACAAACACTACCTTAGACGAATCCCCATCCCCTTCAAGACAACCTGGTTCTGGGACACGAAAACATGGTCCTGGAACTCCTACTTCAGACATTTTTAATTCCATCCCTTCCGAAATTGACCAAAAACTATTACAAACTATAACTGCAGCCTTTACCTCTGCAATGTCTTTCGTTCAACCTCCACCGACTCCACCGAAGATTCATGATATCTTTGACCCCAAAGATATCAAAGACGATCACAAACTTAAAGACACCCGTCACTGGTATACCTGGGCTGCTAAAGTTGAAACTCTACTCACTCATTTAGGTTACTGGGACCCATTAATGTCTACTCCTAAAGAATCGTTTCCTCTATATCTCTTTAATAGCCTCCTAGGTGACAAAGTCAAGCCCATTGTCTCTCAATGCACCAATATCCTCACTGCCTGGAGGACCCTTGAACCAAAAAAGAATGATGCAAACAAAGATATGACCCTATATGAACTCATCGACTACAAAATGCCAATCGACATGGCACAGGCTATTGTGGACTATGAAGTGTTCGTCAGAAAGTTCACCGATCAATTTGGTTACCATGTCACCTCGGAAAAATTGGTTCAAATATTATGGACTCATCAACTTCACTCTCAATACCGTGATGTTCTTCGAAATGTTAGACAACAAGGCAACGTTGATTTCCACATACTACGAGATGACCTCACCATGGAATGGGAGTCCAGTATACGCTCTCGCCTCCCTCCTCGTCCCTCTACCACTTCCCAAAATTCTGCTGCCCCGACTGCCAACTTTGTCCGTACTCCTTCTGCCCGCTCAGCTCCCGCTTCTACTTCTCCACCCACCCCATGTACTCCACACAACCACTATGATGAATCTAGATGCTGGAAATGCCATCCGTGTGCTGCCTGCTCAAAAGCTGGGTTTCCCAAAACCTGGCACCGTCAAGGTACTCCCTCAGTCTGTGCGTTTGCTACTTCTCCCTCTACCGGACAGTCCCCCAAAACAAACCTTGCAATTACTCCTCCAGCTCCAGTTGTCTCCACCACCACTGTTCCAGCCATGTCCACCACCAGTGTTCCCGACTCCAACCCTAGTCCTAAAGCCCATCTCGTCGTTTCTCCAAATGCCCACATACTCGACTCCGGTACTAATCGTCATCTTACTAGCAATAAAGATACTTTCTTCCTCTACTCGCCCTCCCTTAACTCTGTTGATTGTGCCAATGGTGGCTCTATGGCCTCCATTGGCACTGGCTCAGTTCAACTGACTACCACCTCTGGTAAATCAGCCGTTTTAGAAAATGTCCTCCACTGTCCATCTGCTACGTCGAACCTTCTCTCTATCTCGTCATTCGACAAGAACGGTTACTCCTCCCTCTTCCACCAAGGAAAGTACTTTCTCCTCCCATGCTCGTCTATCTCCTCAGTTCTGCCCACGATCACCTCACATACTCTCCTCACAGGATCCCTTGGCTCTGACGGCCTCTACACCCTTGATCCCTCCCATTTCTCTTCCCCACCTTCTCTTCCTCTCCATACTCCTATCCACACTTCTCTTCATACTGTGCAGTCCACTCCTCGTTCATTCCTCGACTGGCACACCACTTTGGGTATCGCACCACTATTTCATCTGATCACATTCTCCACGCCCCGCGTCGCACTATATCCAACTACGCGTCGGTTGCTCCTCTTCCTCCACCGTCTCACTTTCACCAGATCCGCACCCGCCCTGACGCTGCTCAATGGTATGAGGCAGCCACCACAGAGTTCAATGGCCTTATTGCTAACCGTTTTGGTCGTCTGGTTCCTCCTGATCATGCTATTTCTGCGGATAAAACTCCTCTCCATGTCCGCTGGGTCTTCACCCGGAAAGCTGATGGTACTCCTAAGGGTCGTCTCGTCGTTAAAGGCAACGAACAATCCGACGATGACTGTCCGTACACCTATTCTCCCACTCCCTCTGACACTTCCTTTCGTTTGTTCTGCCAACTCGTCTGTTCCAATGACCTGGAATGTTCCCATTTCGATGTTTCTCAAGCTTTCCTTCAGGCTGATATGCCTTACCCGGTCTATGTCTCCCAACCCCCTGGCTTCAAAGACCCGTCTCACCCGGACTGGCTTTATCTTTTAGACAAGTCTGTATACGGCCTACGTGAAGCTCCCATGCTCTGGCACTCCGAACTATCCTCTTTTCTTACTACTCAATGCGGTTTCTTCGCCTCTCCTGCTGATCCTTGCCTCTTTACCTCTTCTCCGTCCCCCTCTGAACGTCTTATTCTTCTAGTTCATGTCGATGATTTTGCTGCTGCAGCTACCTCTTCGTCTCTCCTATCTTCTTTTTTTACTCGTCTCCATTCTCAATATCCCTCTAAAGACCTTGGTCCCATCTCCCGCTTCCTTCATTATCATGTCACTCGCGACCGTACCGCTCGGACTCTTTCGCTCTCTCAACCTGATTTTATCTCTTCTCTTCTCCGGGATACCGGCATGCAGGACTGTAAACCTCGGCCTAATCCTGGTGATCTCCTTTATGATCTTTCTGTCCGTGACTCTCCCTCCCCGTCCGATGCTCCTTTACCTGCGCCTGATCTCCCTCTCTCTTATCGTGCTCTGGTTGGTTCCCTCAATCACCTTGCTACCCATACACGCCCTGAACTCACCCATCATGTCAGCTCGTTGTCTCGTTTTCTCGCCAATCCTGGTCCTCGTCATTTTGCTGCCCTGAAGCATATTCTGCAATACCTGCGGGGCACTTCCTCTCATGGTCTTGTTTTTCGCTCTGTTCCTGTTTCTCTTGCCGGTTACTCTGATGCCTCTCTCAACTCCTGCATGGATACTGGTCGCTCCTCTGGCGGGTATTTCTTTTCAGCTGGCTCTGCCGCGATCTCGTGGAAATCCTCCTTCTCCCCCGCTCCGATTGTCTCTTCTACCGAATCTGAGATTCTCCCCCTCTATTCTGCCTCTACCCAGGCTATTTGGCTCCGTCGTCTTGCTCTTTCCCTTTTTCTCCCCGATCCCGCTCCTCTTCCTCTCCATGAAGATAATCAGGGTGCCATCAAATTCCTTCACTCTGGTGATTGCTTTTTCCGTCTTAAACATCTCGATCTCAAATTTTTCTCCCTTCGTGACTTCTGCCGCCAGGGCCTCGTTACTGTCCTTTACATCCCCTCCTCTGATAATCCCTCGGACATCTTTACCAAACCTCTTACCGGGTCTCGTTTTCTTCGCCACTCAGCGTTTCTAGGTGTCTCCTGTACTGATCCTGTTGAGTGAATCATGTGTTTGTTTAGTTGTTTTAGTTTCGCGTTTGTTAATAAACTTCTTTACTGATTCCAACATTAACACACCAATTAGTCCATTAGGTAAAAATTCGGATGAATCCAGTATTCCAATATTACTCCAAAAATCGCTCTTGGAAAGCACTGGTATCAGCATACAAAATATAATTAGAATTTCTGTAACGGCAATGGAAGTTAAGACTGAAATGACACGGTGATACACCTTCATGTCTATTGCAATGATACCAAAAACCAATACAATCATGAAATTAACAATATACTTCCAGTACACGATTTGATCGAGAGTAAGGTTTGCCAAAGACATGTAAAAGTTTCCGACAATCAAGACCGTTTGTGAATACACCAAAAGCGTTTGCATAAATATGACTAGTCCTAGTATATACCCAAAAACATTGCCCATTGTTGCTGTTACAAAAGTTAACGCACCACCAGAGAAAGGTAGAGCGCTTGATAACTCTCCAACACAAAGCAGTAAACACCAAAAGTAGATATTAACAATAATTGTAGATACTGCTAATGAACCCCACCCATAGGATAGTCCTACATTCCATGCTGCAAATTCTCCACTAATAACCATGCCAATTCCAAAAAGTATTAGATGTGGTTTAGATATCCAACTTGGTCGTAATATACGACTTTTCAAGTAATTCTCGTCGACATTTGTTAAGATAGCTTGAAAGAACTTTTCGTTTAACCTTTCCAATATATTTTTCTTTTTGTTTGCTATCATTGAGAGTTTGGAAACGATTTTTTTGTCAATGATTATTTTTGTTCTGTTTGGAAACGCGACAAATAATAGTTCCATTTTAGGTTTTTAAAACCTGGGTATCTGAATTGAAGCTACAGACAATCATCATTTAAAGATTATCTTCATATTGACGCAAATCAAAATTTAGAAAAAAAGAGTGCAAGTCATTTTAGTCCAATAAATAAATCCATAAAAAGAAAACATGGTGGAGTACTAAAACAGTACATTATATAATAGAGTGCAAGATCTACCACGTAAATATTACTTATAAAGTTTAAATCACAATAGACCACTAACAAAATTTATGTCTTGAAATGGTGAAGATTAATTAAATATAACATTTATAATTAATAATGACATGCATATTTCACCTATCCAGTTGACGATTTAATGTTGTGCTTTGTACTAGACTTTGCAGTAGCTTTAATCACAGTGTGAAGTTCGTTTTTAGCCCGTGACATTTGATGCTTTCTGATAGTTTCGTCTTTCATTTTTGAAATACGTGCCTTTATGAACTTTTGTTCTACAGACATAATCAATCGGTGTCGGACAAAAAAGATATAATACAAGACGGAGACAATAATCTGAATTCCAAGTGTCCATAATAGTATTTCATTATTTGGGTTAGATATAAAGAACCCTGCGATTGCAAAGAAACTTATTCCTAACCCAAGGATTGGTACACCCAGTGATATGTATGTATTTGATATAGTAAAAGGTCGATCCAAATGTGGTGACTTCACTTTCAAAATGATATAGGTTGTAAAAATAATGATTGAAGCAGTGACTGAATAAAATGCACTTCCATATATGAAAAACGTAATCATGTTCGTATCGACCAAAAAGAAACTAACAATAACCATTCCATAACATCCTAATCCAGAGAAAATCGTTGCGTAAATTGGGGATCCATATCCGATTGAGTCCTTATCACCGTTTTGATACGTCAAAGAGAGATATGTGGGAAAATATCCCCCACGACTAAGTGAATATGTGATTCGTGTGACAACTACAGTATTAGATAAAATATAGAAATTACTCATCGCAACACCAATTAATGTACTCCATGCTCCACTTGTTAAAATCCAGCGAAGTAGTTGCCCACCAAAACTTTCAGCATTGATTGCATAGTTGATTGTCAATAGATCAAAGATTGGCTCTGCTGAAGTTTGAATCACGTTTATGCCTGGATTCGCGCCAGTCATAATCAATACCATGAAGCCCAGAATACTTATAATCAAAAACCCATATAGAATTCCTTTTGGTAAATTCTTTGACGGATTCTTCACTTCCTCTGCAATGTTTGGTAAATCTTCAATCCCAATAAATATCCAAATCGCATATGGGATACAGTTCAAAACTCCTGTGATCCCATCTGGTAAAATAGTAGACCAGTCAAGTATTCCAATATTAGCTAAAAAATCGCTTCTTGCAAATATAGGGATCAATAGGAAAAAAACTGCTACTATTCCCAAGATAGCGATTCCGCTAATAACTGCCATCACTCTGTAGAATATCTTAAGGTCTGCCGTTAAGATGGAGCAAATTAAAATAATGAATGCACAAATGAAATACTTCCAGATTTGTATCTGATCTGGAGAAAAGTTTGCCAACGCAATATAGTAGTTATTGATAACCAAAACTGTTTGTGAATATGCTAGTAGAATCTTCATGAATGTCATCAGTCCAATTATATAAGAGAACACATTCCCCATACTTGCAGCTGTAAAAGTAAACACACCTCCTGAAAATGGCATTGCACTAGATAATTCAGATAAACATAGCAGTAGGCACCAATAGTAAACATTAATAATGACACTTGCAACTATTAATGAACCCCATCCGTAGCTCAATCCAAAATTCCATCCAGAATATTCACCAAGAATTACAATTCCCACTCCACACAAAGTGACATTTAGTTTTGATATCCAATTATCATGTAATACGCGTTTTGAAATGTAAGATTCGTCAACAGTTTTCAGTCTACTTACAAAGAGTCTTTCGTTTAATCGATGGAATAATTCAGTGATTGGCATTTGAATATTACAATAAATTCACACAATAAAAAACCACGACAGTCAGCAAACGTCATCGGATGGAAGAATCATCTATTGACCTATTAAGTTCTGTATTTAATTCAAACCCAACCTTAGAAATCAAAACTTTTTCAATGAAATTTTATAAACAATTCAGGGTTCATTTTCAACGTTGTTATTCAAGTCCACCTATTCGAGAGTATAGTAAACTATCACATTAAACCCAGATATTTTTATGAAATTGATCATCATGGACAATTGTTTTTAGCAGAGACGAAGCATAAGAATTTTACATCTTGTAATATACCAAATCTATTTAAACGACTTAGGTATAATAGAGTATAATTAAACAAGTTAGGTATAATGGAATCTCTAAAGGATAGGTTTCAAAGACATCACATTTTTAGATTTCTTCTATAAAAGATTAACCTATAACGACCAACGAAATCAATATTATCCAGAATATCAGTACATTTCACCTTGTGGTAGAGAAATGAATTACGTAAAGAGTTTAGATGGTATTCCAAGAATGTATTTAAAACCAATCATAGCTCCAATTGTATTCCATAAACTAATTGATAATCAATTACATTATGCAGGTTCACTCACAATACCATTTAAACCAGAATTGTATGTGTCAAATACAACAGGGAGAATCTATCATGAATTAACAAATTATAAGATGCCATTTCCAAAAGAATTTCCAGTATCGTTGGGTTTAATCAAGTCCAGCTTAATTATGGCACAATTCAGTCAAGGTTTTGATGTAGATGAAAACTTGTTTGTTTACAATGGAAAGAAATACCCATTCAAATGGATTGATTGAATACCATTTGCACTCTTCTATATTGTTCCATCCTTCAGTAGCACGTTCAAGTAATCATTACTGACGATATAAATTCTATCTCAATTCATTTTAATTCTCCATTTTCAATGTTTTCTGAGATTCAATCGATTTGCTTTCAAAAAGCAAAAAGTTTTTACTACTGAAATCGCGTTAAGAATAATTGTATGAAATTAGACCATCCAATTGTGTCTATCCTGGCATACAGTTTATCGGCCATTCTAATGACCATCACCAACAAGCATGTCATCACCAATTTAGAATTTAGGTTAAATTTCCTATATTTATCCATTCAAGTAACCATTCAAAATACTGAATCATAGAGTATTGGATGTATGGTTTTTTTACACATTCTATGGATAGTGGGAATAATTAAATGTAAAGGTTTTAATGGGAATGATATACGAAAATGGATTTGGGTAACTATACCATTCATAGCAATGTTATACACAATGACTAGAGCATTAGAGTATTTGTCAATAGCCATGATGACTGTATTTAAAAATGTGACGATTGTATTGGTAGCTTATTTGGACTACAAAATTTTAAAGAATTATCAGATAAATGGATTAATGTTGGTTTCATTTGGATTCATAATTGCATCTTCATTGATAAGTGGATATGGAGATTTTATTGGAAAGGATAATGGGAAGGATTCGGTATGGTATGGTTACTTCTGGATGGCTTGTGATTGTATTGCAACTGCTGCTTACACCATTATGATGAAATATACCTTGAATAAGGTGGAGTTTAATGATTACGATACCATTTATTTTAACAGTAAGTTTGTTCAAGTGTCATTATACTTTACATTTACTAACACCATGCATTCTATTCACAAATGTGGACTAATGGTTTAGATTTATTACCAATCCCGATATTATTGATACTATCATTTGTGTCTGAAAGACCAGAAATGGAAAGAATGCTTATAGAATATCAAAAAAATGATAGTGATTACAATTCATCCATCAATTCGTTAATATTTGGAATCTTTATCTCAACAATATTTACATTCTCAATATCGCTAACAACTGCATGGTGTATTAGAGTCAATGGGCCAACAACATACTCGTAACCCAGATGATATTTAATATCTAGTATGATTGGAGCATTGAATAAAGTTCCAATGATTATCTCTGGGATGTTACTATTCGATGATACGGTAGTCAATGTCACTTCTATATGTGGAATTGGTTTGGGTATTCATATTCTTGATTTTAAAACTTTTAGCGATATGTTCAGGTATACTTTATAGTTATGGAAAAGTTCAACAAATGAATCAAGTCTATTTTAAAGTAGAAGAACATGAAAAAGATGTAGAATCAACTGGATAATTAAGAGATAGAATCAGCTAGACAATTTTTCAATTCAATAAAGAGTATAGATCAAACTTTAATGAATCGTTTATCCAATCAATCATTTCGATGGTATAAATTAACCAATGTTCCATAATGCTCTTATTAATGTGATTTATTGAATCTTGTGTTAAATAAATATAAAAACTCTAATGATATCAATTAAATTTGTGAAGTGCAGATGGCGTTCTATATCTTGGTAACTGATTTACAACCCCAGGTACCGTTCCCATTGATTTCCCATAACTAAAACAAAGACCAGCGGATAATCCTAACTATTATATCATCAAGTATACCAAGAATTAAACCAATTATCCCTATAGAATTGATTGATGTATTAAAAAGCATCATTCCAAGTAATGCTAAAGGAATCTTGTTCAATGCACCCACCATACTTTTGTTTAGTTGATAATAAACTAACCTATATGTTGTGGGACCATTTATACGTACACACCAAGCACTTGAGAATGAAATTGCAAAGGTTGAAATAGATGATATAATGATACTCCATAATAGAACATAAAATTCCGAATCCATATTAGAATCCAAAAAATATTTTTGATAGACAATCTTGGCTTGATCACGTTCATTCATCAACGATAATAACAATAATAATGGAATAGCTAATACATCTAACCAAATAAAAAGAAAGATTAATCATAAAACGAAATTACTATTGAAATAAACTGTATCAAAATCCTTGAATTGAACAGATTTCAATTTATATTTCATATAAACCGTGAAAAAAGCAGTTGAACAACAATTGAAAAACATCCAAGTATATCCAATAAATAAATTTGATTGAATGGTAACTGTTAATGTATCTCCATATCCACCCATGATTGAAGATAATACAATCAATATAAATGAAATCCAAATCATGTTATTGATTCTTTGATTTAAAAATAGATATTCCAAATATGCAATTAAAATAATGGTGATATTTTTGAATATGGTGAGAATAGGTATTGAAATATATTCCAAAGTTTTTGTTCCAGTATATACCATAGTTATCAATGCTACAATCACTGGATACCATTCTATAGTATCTTTAATATTCAATTTACGATATGCCGATAGTTTGAAAAAGTTGGTAATTTTTAAGATTACTAAACATCCTATACACTTTCTAATAAATTATTACATAGTTTTACCTATAATCAGAATCAATTATTTAATGATTATACCTATACATCATCAATTCATAAATCTATAAAATAGTTAAATTATAAGAATTGTTACTTCTGAACCTGATTATTAACAAAAGACTATAAAATGAACCTAAATAGTAATCAATTAAGAAATCAAAGAGGAACATACCTTAAATTGTTAGTGAGTATTATAAACCTGAATGGATAAAAACAAGAAATTCATATGAAAATCAAATCCAGATAAAATGTACTTGTTGGTAAGAGTCATGATGATAGATGAAAGACTGTAAGCTATTATCGAATAAATCCATTGATTGTTCATTTTCTATTTCTATTGCTTTTTTCCCCTATTTTTGAAGAGTAAAGAAAATGAAATGCTACGAATGGTACATACATATGAGATACACAACGCAAGTAAAATGGTTTGTTCAAAATAGGAATGAATACAAAAACTATAGTACAAAGTAAATCTCAATATATTGTGTCACTCTGTGAATATCTTTTTTTTCATATCGTTCGTGCTTGTTGGTGGATTAATTAGTATATGAATCCATGTGGTGCTGTGATTCGATAGAAAATGATAGAAAGGAATGGCAATTCAACCACGCAAAAAGACATGGTTTCTAACAATTGTAATGTGAATTTGAATAGAAATCGTTTTATAAAACGGTGAGTATTTGAATTCTTTTAATTCATATGCAATTTTGGATACAGAAGGACTTTGAAGGTACGATACGATGAGTTTCCTTAAATCATCGTTAGCCTTGTCAAACGCTGATTTGTTCTTGTAAATATTACAAATTGCCAACGACTTTAATGTCATATATAATGTCTGAAATATATATAGAACCAAACACGAAAATATTTTTGATAAGGATATTGTTATATTTAGTAATACAATCTAGCTCTGGTTGAATAAAATTATACCGCTGTTTATGCCTGCTTTCCTTTTAGTTAATAAACATTACCTTTGAGATTATTAAAAATCAATAAACATCATTCAAAGCAGAGCAGAAGATCCAGTGATAGTACGAGCAGCAAAACCAGTGATACTACCGGCAGAAGATCCAGCGATAGTACCAGCAGCAGAACCAGTGATACCACCGGCAGAAGATCCAGCGATAGTACCAGCAGCAAAACCAGTGATACTACCGGCAGAAGATCCAGCGACAGTACCAGCAGCAGAACCGGTGATACTACCGACAGAAGATCCAGCGATAGTACCAGCAGTAAACCAGTGATACCACAGACAGAAGATAACCCACAGTAATTACACCATTAATCTATCTCTCTATGTAATAAAATGTCGTGTAAAATAAGGTTCTATCTCTCTATATAACATGATATAAAATGTCATGTAAAATAAGGTTGATGAATCAAAAAATATATTCAAATACTAGGAAGCTTTAGTACAATCGATAATCAATTCATCAATAGCATCCAAAATACCATCAACCCAGATAGATTCATCATCATCAAATCCAAGTGGTGTGATACAATCCAAAATAGTTTGAGAAATTAATCGAGCACTGACTTGATTTGCTTTTGGATGTATTAACATTTTTAATTTATTGAAATTAAAATCAAGATTTGGTACAAAAGTGAGTTGAAAATTTGTTTGAAATTCTAACCATGATGTTGGAGAAGTCAATTGTAATTTTTGAAATAGATATTCTCCTGGTGTAAGTCGATATGGACGTGATGATGATTTAATAGTACTAGAACCAATTTCAGAACATATCGGTACTATCATTAATAAACTAAATCATGATTACTATATGATTCTTCAACAGTTGGTAATATTGATTTAAAATCTTGTTGTGTAAATTTGTTTAATGATTGGAGAATTTGAGTTGCTGTTGGTCGTTCGGTTGGTATATCATGTATACATTTCATGATCAATTCAACAATTTCAATATTTTTGATATAACTATTCAAATATTTTTCTTTATCCATCAAAGTTTTATCATATCCCCACCATACATTGACAGTTGATAATGTCAAGACATTGATGAGTATACAACCAAATGCATATATATCATATTTTTCGGTTTTCTACAGATGAATCGAATAATAGTTACTATTGGTGAAATTCGGATTTCAGGTGGAATATATCCTTTGGTTTGATAAACTTGATCTTGAGTTCCATTTCGACGACAAGAACCAAAATCAGATAATTTAGCAATGACACCATCATCTTGTTGACATAACAATACATTATCTGGTTTGATATCTAAATGAATATATGATAATTGATGAATGAATTCCATTCCTTTTGTAACATCTTTCATTAATTTTAAAGTGATATTGTTGACAAGATGATATTCGGTTTCTTTTTGTAGTGGAGGTTGTGGAATGAGATATTTGGAAAGTGCACCGAGATTCATGAATTCAATGATTAAAGCAGTTCGACGTAAATCAGGTTGATTTGGGATTTGAATCATTGCATCAGACATAAATGCTAATGATTCTACTACCCATGGACAACGTAAGGTAGACATCATTTGACTTTCATAAAAGACATCTTTTTGATGATTTTGATTGGTTGGGATTTTAGCTACAGCTTTTTTTCCATCATAAATGGCTAAGTATACTGTTCCTTCACCACCACTTCCAGCTATCTTTTTGGTGATCTGTAATCGGACATCATACATGGTTGAAACTGGTATAACCGTATCTTTAGTCGGATCCAAATTGTAGGTTGGTGATAAAGAACTGTTTAATAATGTATCAGGGTTGGAATGGTAATGATCACTTTGAGAATGACTCCTGTGACTATAAGATGTATTATTCGGATTAAAATGACTATTGTTATTATTTGAATCAAATTGAGTATTGGAACGACTATGGATGATATTTGAATGGTTATGTGATTCGAAATGATCTGGATAAGAACGATTTGTTTCAGTATTCAATGGACTCCTAGTACCATATGATCTATTTGATACAGATTGATCTTGATTCTTATACACAAAAGTTCCAGATTCATTATTTTGACCATGATTCAATTCACTATTTCTTCTTGTCCCAGAATCATCAACAATAGTATCTCTACTCTTTTGTTGAGTTAACATATTTTGTTTATGAGTTTGAAAACACCATTTTCGATAACGAAAAGAGTAAAATCCTAATCCACTTGAACAGATTAATAACAATACAACAAATCCTAAAACGATTGGCCACACATTGAAAGAGTCTACTGGTACATTACCATCTACAATAGTTGTTGGTTTACTATTCGTTGGTTTCGTATTAGGTAAATTTTGTGGTAAAAACCTATCATGTATCAATAAAATACAAAAAACAAACGTAAAATTCTTTGAATTATAATTCGGTAATGATTGAATTTCAATTGGAATATCATTATTTAATTGATTTTGACTTAAATCCCTAGAATATCCATAAAAAAAACCAACTTACAATTCTTGTAATAAAAGTAATTGTCCAATTTCAGATGGAATCGGTCCACTTAATTCATTATGATACAACCACCTATAAAATCAATCTAAATAGATCAAAATACAATTTTTGTAAATTTGTTAATTTTCGAATAGAAACTGGAATAGATCCTGATATTTCATTTGAATGTAGATCACTATATCAAATCAATAATACAAAAAAAAAACATTACAGTTCCTTTAAATTAGTTAGAGATCCGATTTCAGGTGGTATAGGACCATTTAATTTATTTTCATATAATCGCCTATACGTTATCGAAATGAAATCATATACATGTATTGTAGATTGATTAGATTTCCAATTTGTGATGGTATAGAACCAGATATTTGTGTTTCAAATACTCCACTAATCATCAATACTTTAGAACCTTACAGAATTTTCAAATTGGTGAGTGATCCAATTTCGGGTGGTATGTTTCCTGTAAATTGATTCTTGTATAACCAACTATAAAGTAATTGAATACATCATATAAGAATACATTTGTGTTAATTGTGTTAATTTCCATATACTTGTTGGAATAGTACCAGTGAATTTGTTTGTAGATACAGCCCTATACATTATCAATCATCATCATACAATCCTTGTAGATTTGTTAATGTTCCAATAGATTCTGGTATCGTACCAGTTAAATCATTCTGTTGTACGAAACTATCATGAACATGACATTGAATTACATTTCTTTTAATGATTTGATGGATCCAATTTCAGTTGGAATTGTACCAGATAACCGATTTTGATGTAACCATCTAAAGAATGAAGACGAAATAAAGTTACAAGTATTCTAGTGATTGTAGGTTACTGATGGAAGGTGGTATAGAACCACTCAACTGATTATTGGATAAATCACTGTGATGAGCACATTGTGAATTACATTTTAGTTAAACGATTATTTGTACAGGTTAAAGTGTAAGAAGTTGAAGAACAACAATCGGATTGTTTGTATTTTGGTACTGCTTTACCTAGTAGCAATGGATAGATTGTATTAAAGAATATTTGACAATCTGTAGTTGACATCAGTACCTATCCAGTTAATTGTGATCAATTGTAGGTACTTGAATGATTAGAAAGGTTCTTTTATTGTGGTATTCCTTTATACCAAATATGATTCAACTTTTGTCATTTGCACAAATAATCAATTGGCCATGGACACAAACATACACCAGTAATGTAAGGATATTAACATACAAACTATATAAAAGTAGTGTCAGTTCTTTCAACACTGTTGATATGAATTGTAAAATGGGTAACTATAAATCATTGAGTTAAAAATTATAATTAAAAAAATGCAATGTTTAATCTTTAACATTTCTATCTTGACTTTCCAATTGTGAATAAGTATTAGGAGCTGTTTGTGGTTGAGATTTCGCATAACTGTATAAAGCTCCTGCAAAGAACGCTAAAAAAAATCAATTTTTGACTGATAATTTACCCATTAGTAGTCCAGATATAGACGCAAAATTAATAACAGCATCATCAAAAAAGATCATCCCAAAGACTGCAATCGGTAATTTGTTGAGAGCACCCACCATACTGTTAAAGTTAGTTTTGTACACAGTATGGTAGTGAAGATAATTTAGAAAGTAATGAAATCAAGTGATATAGAATCAGTGATGGTCTGTTAATCTAATCAAGTGATAGAATAGGGACTTGACAAAATAAAATAATGGATGTAATGGTATACGGAATCAATGAAACAATTTAGTTTAGAGGTAATGTATGGGAAAGAGTACCTATAAGTGGTAGGACCAGTGACACGAACACACCAAGCGGTAGAAAAAGAGATAGCAAAAGTACAAATTGAAGAAACAACAATGCCATACAATAAGCGATGAAATTCATCCTGATTTCCATCATCAGTAAAATATTTTTGATAAGTACGGGCACCTTCTTCACGTTCCAAGGCAGCACTCATGATCAATAGAATTGGTATGGAGAGTAAATCTATGATTGAGTGATTAGGATAGTACTGTTGTAATAAACGGTATCGAAATCTTTAAAGTTTACTTTTTTCATGTTGAATTTCATCATGAGTGTGAATCCAGCACTGGTGAGACAGTTGATGACCATCCATCCATATGAGACAATGAAACTTGCATTGTTTTTGACTATTGGTTTTCCAGTTATATCTCCATATCTGGTTGTTAGTATTCATTTGTTCATTGTGTAATGTTGAATATTTTTAGCGTAAATCATGATTATTAATAGTAGAATATTGCAATATTTATCCAGATGATTAAAATAGGAGTATGGTAGATTGAACATGATTAAACTAGGAGTATGGTAGATTGAATATGAGAGAAAAAAGATTTTAGTAAATGTGATTGTTGATTACCCAGCGACTAAAGAAGAGAGGACCATGAAGAGAAAGGAAGTGAGAATCATAGCTGATACAGGGGAACCACCGAGGACATAACGTTCAATATAAGCGACGAGGATGATAGTTAAATTTTTGAAAATAGTGAATATTGGTACTGACAAGTATTGTAAAGCTTTTGAACCTGAATAAATCATAGCTACTAAAGAGAAAGTGACTTTAAGCCAAAGTTTAACATCTTTTGAGTTTAAATTTCTGTGTTTTGTTAATTTGAAAGCGGTGAATAATTGTAAGAATAAGATACAACCGATAGACTTTTTTGTTAGTTGAATAAATTACTTGAAAAGATAAGAATAAAAAGTTCATTTTAAAGTCGAAAGAGGATAGTACTAATTTGTTAGTGACTGTCATTAGAATTGAAGAAGCACAATAAGCTAGTACAGGATAAATAGGATTCTGTGACATTTTTAGTTTCTATTAATAAATTTGCTTTGAATAACTACTCAATAACCCTACACTCTAACCCTAACTAACTTATTAACCCTAACTGACTTGTTACTATTACTAATAGTAATAGTAAAAGTAATAGTAAAAGTAATTACTACTTATAGGGTTACTGATGATGTTATCGAAAGAGATGAAGGCAGTGTGGTAAAGCCTTTCATCTCTTTCAACTACTTTTATTTCATATAATACCATTTTCATTAAAACTAATATCAATCACTAAAATCAATAAAATTTATTTATTTATTAGACATCACACTACTTGGTATCTAATTTGTTCCATACTAGACTTTCATTCTGTACTACCCTGTTATCACTACAGGTGGCTTGTGGCTGATCTATCTTCATCTTTCCTCAACTATTTAACCCTTACCTATTTCTATCTCTCAAAATAATGTCTCAATCTGCTCGTATTAGTGCTGTAGTCGACAGTGTATCTCGTCAAAATAGATCCTGTGATTGGCCAAAGGATGGTGATAAAAATGCTTACATCTCAAAAATTTATGGTTCAAACGTATTCACCTTAAAGAAAATGCAAGATGCTCTACCAAAGAGTGTTTATGCCCGTTTCACTCAACAAGCTCAAGTATGTCTTTTATCACCCTAACCTTTAAAAAGGGTCGTCAACCTTTAGATCGTCCTACCGCTGATGCTATCGCTCATGCTGTTCGTGTTTGGGCTATGGACCAGTATGGCCTTGTCTTTTCTCATTATATAGGGGTGCAACTCACTTTACCCATTGGTTCCAACCTCAAGTACCCTTGTATTCTTCATCTCATCTTTAGACTGGTACCACTGCTGAAAAACATGACTCTTTCTTGACCTTGAAAACTACTTTCAACAACGGAATTGAAGAGGTACCAATCATTGAATTCACCCCTTTTTAATTTCTTTTACACCCTTGTTCACCACAGTCAAACTTGCACGTGATTTGACCCCACATTTCACCATTTCTCTTTCTTTTCAATTCTAAATCACTTTACCATTTTCTCATTCTTGCTCCTTTTAACGATGCATTCTGCAAAATAACTTTCTTTGTCGCCATTTTATTTATTCATTATTAATTGTCTTTTACGCATCTCTTCTGCCATCACATCATTTATTGTTCTTTTTTTGGTTTGTTCACTGACAAACGTTTTCTCATCAATTCAATCGTGATCACACAAAAGCCACTTTTTGACCCATACTCATTTTTTTAGACCGTCGCTATCGATGCATTCTCTGGTTCCCAACTTCTTCAATCTGAACCTGATGCTTCTTCCTTCCCTAACGGTGGAATGCGTTCTACTTTCGAAGCTCGTGGTTATACCATTTGGGATACCTCCAGTCCTATGTTTATCCGTAATGGTCCTCATGGAACTGCCATCTTGTATGTTCCTTCCGTCTTTATCTCTTACAATGGTGATGCTTTAGATGAAAAGACAATCTTGCTTCGATCATCTGAAGCTGTCTCAGTTGCTGCCGTCAAACTCTTGAACCTTTTGGGTGACAAGGAAACTAAGCACGTCTTTTCCACTCTTGGAACTGAACAAGAATTCTTCTTGATTGACCGTGCCATCTATAACTTGCGTCCTGATTTAAAAATTTCAGGTAGAACTTTATTGGGTAATGTTCCACCAAAACATCAACAACTGGATGATCACTACTTTGGTCAAATCCCTTCAAGAGTTCTTGCCACTTTATCCGAAACTGAACTTGAATTGTACAAATTAGGTGTCCCTGTAAAAACTCGTCACAATGAAGTCGCTCCAAATCAATTTGAAATGGCTCCAATCTTTGAAGCTGCTTCTGTTGCTGTCGATCATAACTTGTTATTGATGGAAACTCTTCATCAAGTTGCTCACCGACACAAACTTAAAGTTCTTTATCACGAAAAACCATTCAAAGGTGTCAATGGAAGTGGTAAGCATTGTAACTGGTCCATGTCTACCGACTCTGGTGAAAATTTGCTTGAACCTACTGTTAAACCTGAAAGCAACTACCGTTTCTTGTTATTCTTGGTGGCTACTTTGGATGCCGTTCACAAACATGGTGGTTTAATGAGAGCTTCTATTGCTTCTGCTTCAAATGAACATCGTTTGGGTGCCAATGAAGCTCCACCTGGTGTTGTTTCTGCTTTCTTGGGTGAACATTTGACCGAAGTATTGAACGCTATTGAAGAATCGCGTGATGTAAAGGTTCACTCTCAATCTCACTTACAAACTGTTAAATTGGGTGGTACTGTTTTGGACTTGAAAGTCAATGCTTTACCTCAAATTGCTCGTGATTTGACTGATCGTAACCGAACTTCATCCTTTGCATTCACTGGTAACAAGTTTGAATTCCGATCTGTTGGTTCCAAATCATCTCCTTCCTTCCCTGTCGTTGTCATTAACGCTGCTGTCGCTCAATCTCTTGATGCTGTTACTGCTGCCTTGACCAAAGCAAAGGGTACTAAAGAACAACCTTCCGTTGATGATGTTCTTTCCGTTGTTCGTCAATTTACCAAGGCATCCAAGAACATTCGATTTGAAGGTAATGGTTACTCTGATGCTTGGGGTGAAGAAGCTACTAAACGTGGTCTTCCAAACATCAAGGCTTGTCCAGATGCTTTCCGTCAAATGGTTGACCCTGTACACGTTAAATTGATGACTTCACAAGGTATCATGACTGAAGCTGAAATCAAATCTCGTTACCACGTCATGATGGAAAAGTATGCTAAAGATATTCTTATTGAATCCAATACTCTCAAGAGTATGATCTTAACTGGAGTATTACCAGCTGCTTATGATTTCCGTAAATTACTATTAGATTCACTCGTATCACAAAAATCACTTGGACTTGATGTTGCTGGTGCACCAGAAAGCAGTATTCTCAACAGAGTATTAGAACTGGTCAAATCCATTCAAAATGCTACCGACGCTTTGGGTGCTGCTATCGAAAAGATCAATACCATCGAAGATGAACTTGAACAAGCAGATTTTGCCAATGGAACATTAGTACCTTTGATGAACAATCTACGTGATTTGGTTGATAAACTTGAAAATGTTTCTCCAGATAAGGAATGGCCTTTCCCAAAATATGCTGAATTACTCTTTTAAATCAATAAAGATTGATTTTTTATTGAATTCTTATTGCCATCAATTTTTTGTTATCATTAGACTATTAAAATAACCAACCATTATGTGAAAATTTTATTCTCTGCTCAATTTTTATGGAAAAGACTACTATTATGAAATGGTAGTATGATATTTTATTTTAAATATGAGATCTTAATATATGAATGTTAAGGGATGGTGGATGTACAGTTGATACGGTACTTAATTAAGCAATCAGTTTCATGGAAGGAGCATATGAAAAGGTAGCGTTCATGGCCATCAACGGAAGCGTGTAAGTCATGATAAGTAGATCGGATGCGTAACTGCCGAGAGTGGAGAAGAATCCATTTTCGGATTTGTTGGTTTTATGAATAGATGGATCGTAAGCGTTATTGAAGTCACTGGAGATGATGATATCACTGAAAAGATCTTGGCTGGAGAATAATTCAAACATTTAGTAGATTGTTCTTGGTATTCGTTTTATTTTATATCATTAAAGAGTTTGGGCATTGATGTGGGGGTTGATTTTTTTTTCAAGGTGTTCACATACAACACCCTTGAATCGTTTATGGTTTACTAACTAGATAATTGGGAACTGTTTTTTTTTAAAACAGATGACTATTGTATCGTGATATTCAATTTTTACGTTTTGTTTGTGGAAAATCTAATAGCAAATCACGGTTTTATTTTGTAGTGTTTGTGTGGGGTGCAAATGGATTTGTAAGATGGGAATTGAATCATTATTTGTGATTGAATTGTTGTTTGAATCATATGATACTTGCTGCCTCCCAATTATCAAACATGATTTGAGTAAAGATGTAGTTCAAATCATCTATTTCAAATATCATTCAAACCATATCATGGTTTGTCAATAAGGATGACTAGGAAATGAAACCTTTCAAAAGTAAAATGGTTATTCTAATCTTGAGTTTGTTTTAACGTATTATATTGTAAAGTATGAGATATATTGGGCAAAAGAATGGTCATGTTTTCATCAGTAGACAATCATTTTCAAAGAGGTTGAATATGAAGGTGATGTATTCATGATCATTAATGGAAAGTTAGGAATGTAAATCATCATATTTTTGGTATAGTTGATGATATTCATTAATATAATTGAGTTTGGGAGGTCGATTATTATCTTGGTGGTTCGTGTTCATACAGTATTGGGAGATGTGGAAATGGTGGGACCAACCACAAACTCCTAAGTCTGCCAAAATAATAATATTAAATTTAATGAATTTGTTAACTTGAATTCGTTGCAAAAAGTTTCTGACACGTTGACAAATGAATCAATTTAAAATCTGATGGTGTGTAGGGTAGTTCAAAACAATATACGTGAGGATTAAACTCTTTAGTTCATAATAAAAGAGTTGTAATTAATGGTTCTAAAATTAATTACCTAATTTAACGCACAGGACATTTCTGGATATTAAAAATATGGAACTATTTTAACCTACTATCTATAAATATTCTACTCACCTAAAACTTACGCGAATTGTGTACTTTATAAACAGATTAAATCCAGATAAAAAATAGTTTCAAGAGTTGTTTTATTGTAAATATGAGATCTTAAGATATGACGGTTAAAAGTAGTTATGTACATTGGACTGAAATGATCTTAATTAAGCAATCAATTTCATGGAAGGAGCATATGAAAAGGTAGCGTTCATGGCCATCAACGGTAGGGTATAAGACATGATAAGTAGATCAGATGCATAACTGCCAAGAGTTGACAAGAATCCGTTTTCGGATTTGTTGGTTTTATGAATGGAAGGATCATAGGCGTTATTGAAGTCACTGGAGATGATGATATCACTGAAAAGATCTTGGTTGGAGAATAATTCAAACATTTAGTAGATTGTTATTTGGTTGAGTTTTTATTAGAGAAATCTGGTTGGTTTATATAGTAATGAAGGCTATGAGTTATCTTTTAACGACACCTTGTTTAGGACATGCTGTTCCACATTGTTCCTTTACTCTGTCCTTAAACGGATCTGAACAACGCCACAGGCGTTTACCTCTCTTTAGGTCTTTGTCTAGACAAGGTAAAGAGTCAAGCACAGCTATACGGATTGTCGAGACATAAATCACGTTGAGATAATTATGATAGTATGCTTTATCTTGGGAACGAGATTCATATACACCATCTTTTATTTGAAACGAAATACAACACTATTATATTAACTTCACCATAGTGACACATATTAACTTGCGAAATGAAGTCGAAGAATAATTTAACTGGATCGGATCGTGTCGGACATCATAAACCATCAAAACGCGATATACTGTTGATCGTGTATGATGAGCTACCGTCTTTGAGATTAATACAGTGACCTTATGGATATCATTTTTGTACAATACCGAATCCCAATGTTGATGAAAAACCGAAATGGGGATTCATTCATTCACAACCATTTTCAATTAAAAGGAAAATACTTGAATAAGAGATAGTATGTTATTTTATTTTAAATATGAGATCTTAAGATATGACGGTTAAGAGATTGTGAATGTACAGTTGATATTGTACATTGGATAATTCTAATTGATTGGTATGATTAAGCAATCATTTTCATGGAAGGAGCATATGAAAAGGTAGCATTCATGGCCATCAATGGAAGTGTGTAAGACATGATAAGTAGATCGGATGCATAACTGCCAAGAGTGGACAAGAATCCATTTTCGGATTTGTTGGTTTTATGAATGGAAGGATCATAGGCATTGTTGTAATCACTGGAGATGATGATATCACTGAAAAGATCTTGGTTGGAGAATAATTCAAACATTGGAAAGGTTTACTTGTTGATTTTGCCAATGATTGTTGGTTAAATTTATACTGGTCCGGGCTGTGGGTTAACCGGCGTGTCCTTCGATGTGTTGTTCTTTTGGTAAAAGCAACAACACCCAAATGTCTCCCAAAGACACCCACACAAACAAGGGCATTGATATTATCAAATAATAAGATGCCATTTTATTGATATACTGTATCAAAGTATGTAATGTAAGGTGTTTACCAGATTACCGGAATGATTTAAATTTTTTCCCAGTTTATATAAGTCACAGTGAAATAAGCGAGTTTATTATTAGCAAAACAGTTAAGTGCACTCTTTGAACAAACAAGTAAGTATAGGGCGATGTTTGGGATACTTAAAAAAGGTCCGTTGTAAACCACATGGATGGTGATTGCAGAGCGACACCTTGAAAAACGGTCAATTGATTAACGTATAAGAAATCAAGATAATTTTAATTAAACTTAAAAAATGTTTGATTTATATAACTTTGATGTTGAATTTGGTAATTTGATCACGTCTGCAGAAGTATACGAAGATTTACACTTTAAAGATAATGATCCAACTATGAATTTGGAACCAAGTTTTCAACCAATGAATGCTAGCTTCCCATTTGGTAATTCAATTGCTAAAACTGCAACCGATTGCGCTTTATTGGTAATGTTACACTTGATTTAATCTTTAGATTGTTTCTTTACCAATTGCTTTGATTGATACAAGTTTGAATTATTTGTTATCCTGGCATTAGTTTCTTTCTATTGTTTTTTTGTTTGTAGTTGAACACCTCATAAATTGATCTCATAAATACTTTTAATTCTACACGAAATTTAATTTAATATTCACTGGTTCAATCAAACTATATTCAAATGAGAGTCAATTGCATTGTTAAAATTACTACTTATAATTGTATTGTTGTATATGAAATAGTTCTTTTTATGATTGTTAGTTAGTGTCCATGTTCATAGCTATTGCAACACGGAACGACCACTCTTTTTCAATTTTTGCTGATCTTTCAAAATTAATTCTTGTTTCATTTTAGAAATTCTTAATTTGATGAATTTTTGTTCAGTAGATAGGATCAAACGATGTCGGACGTAAAAAATGTAGTATAGAAGTGATAAAAATACTTGAATGACGAGCAAATAGAATACAATGATGTTATGTGCGTTGGAAGTAAAGCAACCAAAAATGGCAAAACTATCCAATATGATTCCAAGTATAGGGACAATATAGGGATTGGTATATTTTGACAAGTCAAAAGGTCTTTGTAGATGAGGAGATTTGAATTTTAATATGATGTATGATATGAATACAAAAATTGCAGCAGTTAATGTATAAAATGCGCTTCCATATACTAGAAAACTGACCTGTGGTGTATTGCTAACAAGGAATGTCACCACAACCATAGCATATGATGCAACACTTGACGCTAATATTGCATAGATGGGGGATCCATGACCAAATGAATTTGGGCTACTTCTTTGATATGTAATTGACAATGATGTTGGGAAATATCCACCGCGACTAAGCGAATACATGACTCGTATACAAGCAATTGAAAATCCAATAGTTGAGACATGATGAGCAAGCGATAAGGTCCATTGGATTGTCATTCCAAATACCGATGAAGGGTTAATATCATAATTGATGAATAGTAAATCGTTTAGGGGATCAATAGATGATTGTAATGAGTCTATCCCTGGGTTACAACCAACCAATGTCATGACGATAACGACTAAAGTAGATAAGATTCCGTAACCATACAGCATCCCTTTTGGTATGTTAGTAGAAGCGTCCTTTGCTTCTTCAGTGAGATTTGGAAGAGTCTCGACTCCGACATAAAACCAAATAGCAAAGGGCATACAGCTTAATATTCCAACAATTCCGTTTGGCAAAAACGAATTGAAATCCATTATTCCCACATTGAGCCAAAAATCACTTTTTGAGAACGTAGGAATCATTAAAAAAGAGATGGTGACTATTTGTAAGATAGATATACAAGTAAGAACAGAAATTACTCTATGAAATAGTTTCAAGTCGATGACAATGATAGAGTTGACCAAAATGACAATAAAGCTAACAATGTATTTCCAATAATCTACTTGATCCGGTGTTAGTTTGGCTAGGCGCATGTAGTAATTGCTAACTAGTAAAGCAGTCTGAGAATAAGGTAGTAGATTTTGCATAAAAATAACCAATCCAATGATATATCCAAAAACATTTCCCATACTTGCGGTTGTTATTGTCAATACACCTCCTGAAAATGGTAAAGCACTTGATAGTTCTGAAAGACATAATAATAGACATAAGTAGTGAAGACCTGCTAGTATTGTTGCTACGACCATTGAACCCCAACCATACATCAAACCTGTATTCCAAGCAGCAAATTCCCCAGTGATGACCGTACCTACTCCAAATAGAATCAAGTGTGGTTTAGATATCCAACTATCTCGTAAAGCGCGCTTTTTAATATAATCATCTGTAACAGTTTTGAGAACTGGTTGAAATATTCGTTCATTAAGTGTGTTAATACGACTCTCTTTTTGAGTTAGCATAGGATAGAAATTTTACGCGTTTCTGATCAGATATGATCTCAAGTATAATTTCATTTGACTGACATCACAATCAATATTTTTCTTATCTTATCCAGTGTCTAGTAAGTTTGTTGAGTAAAGATGATAATCATTCAATACAATTTAAGAAATAGCGTGATAAACAAAAAACAAACCTATCAGATAATGTGAATTGAATGACATCATAAATTTATAAAATCTATTTTGTAATGTTAATCTATTAAATATAATCCATGGGATTTTCAGTTATTGAAGGAGCAGCACCCACTGAATCACCAAATGGTCAACTTTTGAGTCCAAACAATATCAATTCATTGGCAGTATTAGAAAAGAGTCCATCAGGACTGATTGGAAATAGTAAAGATCCCAAAAAAAGGAAATCAGGATTACCATCAAACATATCATTATCATCATTATCAAAATTAAGTTTAAATGATACAGAAAGTGGAATTTCAAATGATCCTCTAATGCAAGATCAGAATAAAGTTGAAAAGATTAAATTTCAATTGACTGATATTCGATATCTGAAAGACATTGGTTCGGGGTCTAGTGGAGTGGTTTCTAAAGTATTGCATATTCCGTCCGGTTTGTTCATGGCTAGAAAGGTAAAAAAACACGGTTCTCAAATATGAATTTCTTAGTTCATTCATATACAATTAGCAATACTAACACAGTTTAGATCGTCTCAATTGCTACAAATGATAAAGAAGATGAAAAACGAATCAAAAACCTTTTATTACGAGAACTGAAAATCTTAAGGAAATGTATTCATAGCAATGTGATTACTTTCTATGGTTCTTTTATTGAACAACAAGATATAAACATAATGATGGAGTACATGGATTTAGGATCATTAGAAGATATATTGAAAAAGTTGGGGCGAATTCAAGAAACACCTATATCAATAATATGCCTGCAGCTATTGAACGGGTTGGTATATCTATTTGAAGAACACAAGGTGATTCATCGCGGTATAGCATTTCAATCTCATCATAGATATCAAACCAGCTAATATATTGGTATGCTCAAAAGGATTGGTGAAATTGGCAGATTTTGGTATTGCTAAAGAGATTGGGGTTTCAATGGCGAATAGTGTACGTGGAACAATCATCTATATACCAGTAATTTGAATCCAATTTAACCATAGCCGGAACGAATTTCAAAGAAAGTACCAAGCACAACTCAATCCGATGTGTGGAGTTTTGGTCTGACAATTATGGAATTGGCGTTGGGAAAGTATCCTTTGAATGTGGATCAAGCTTCGATATTTGATATACAACAAATGATTGTAAACGATCCCATCCCGAGTTTGTCTTTGGACAGTTTTAGTAAACCATTTGTACAGTTTTGTGAATCTACCGTTATTAAAGATATTGCTGCAAGACCTACTCCTAAAATGTTGTTGGTAAATTTGTTTAATTCACGTTAGGATTCGGAATTTATCGTGAATGCAAAGAATTCGAACTTTCAATTGGAGAGCTGGACAAATGAATTAAAGTCTAGCTATGATATATAACAATATACATTCATTTTACAAGCAGTTGATTACTATTTGAAGATTATTTATCAATTACCCAATAATCACCTTAATAATCTTGCAATCAAAACAGGTTTAAGTATCCATTGCTACATTTGTTGTTAACAACCCAGTTTACACATGATACAATTCCTGGTGATGAATTGATTTGTACAAGTGACTACTCATGTTAATGAAATAAATGTGGTCAGAACAATATCAAGCACTGTGTTAACTTCGATTCACTGCTAAATTCTTTAAGTTTTCTGTATCTATGAAGTATGAGGTTAAATTTATTCAATTGAAAGAATCAATCCAATTATAGAACACCCTTCTAAAAAGAAAAAAGAAACATACTTTCAATCAACAGATTTATTGGATTTTTAATGATGTTTAATTCCTAATTTTTCCAATTCTTCAATTTCTGGAGCTTGGGTGACACGAGGAAGCTAGAAAGATTAGAAATAGAAGAAAAATTACATGGTTGAAGTGATGGAAATCTGGAGGAGATGGAATACTCCATTCTAATGAAACAGCGTTAGGAGTTTCAGGAGTTTTGTGGGATCCATATTGAATTTTCTTGAAATACATTGGAGTTAAATACTCATTCCAGTAATCAGCACTTAGATCATGTCCTGGGGCATCAAAATCTGGGTAAGGTGGGTCATATGCACGGATTTTTGCAGGTACGTTTTGTTCAACTGGGAAGTTTCCTCCTAAACTACATTAATAAACATTAATTACGAATTTCAACAGTTTCGAATTTGAGTCCATATTCATCTTGTTTTTGTTGAATTTTGGCAAGAACTTTGGAAGCGATGGCGGTTTTGTCTGATGCAGTGAGGGTAGCACTGTATTCAGAAGCAGCAGCTGCAAGGGCATGTTTGATAGTTTTAGCAGCTGAACGTTCAGAGTCTAATTTATTTGTTTCTGGGTCAACAAAGTAGGCAGACTATCAACTAATTAGTAAAATTCACAATTGAAATTTTGACAAAAAATTATTCATATGCTGAAGATCTATGATAGTTGAAACTTACCGCTTGAGGGTCTACAACTTTATAGTAGGCAACAGCATAAACATCGACAGCAGTTCCATCTGTATCATTAAAAAAAAATTTAAAAACCTTTTGACGCAACACCAGGAGCGAAAACACCCAAAGTAGCCAAAGTGTTAACTTTGACAGTACGAACACTCTCAATAAAAGGAAGAATTAAATGAGTTCCAGTGGTGAGGACTCTGTTGAAAGAACCAAATCGTTCGATAATCCAGCTTTCACCAGGAGGGATAGCAACAACACCCTATGATAAGTCAGACAAGAAATACTCTAGTTTTAGGGGTGGTTAAATAGAAGGATGTAGAGGTAGTCCAGAATTCCCACTTCTTTTCAAAGTCAGTAAGTTCTCTGACTTGCTCAGCAGGAATACCATCCTGGAACTTGACGATAGGAGCATGAACATAAGGAACAACCAGGGTATGGCCCAGACGACTGCCAGCTACAGCGGATTTATGGACGGTCTTTAGTAGTCTGTTCATTGATGAAAAAAAGCTGAAACATTAGTTTTTTTCATTTTTAGACAAGATTGAATCGCATTAATCCCTCATCTTTTACTCACAACCAAAATTAAACAAAACAACAAACTAGTGGGAGATGCTTAGCACTAGGATTGGTTCTTATACTTAGAGCAGTAGCTGCAAGGAAACTGTCTGAGGTGACCAGTACCGTGTTCTATCGTATCTATTCCAGTATCATAATCCATCATCATGACTCAAAATAATAATTCCACTCGTTCAAATATCTACCAATTTTACACCGAATATTCACCTCTACTGTGTGATTAATACAAAAAACTCTTGCCTATCAGTAACTCATTACTATTCAACTTACTTGAAAATGGTATGCATTGTAAAAACAAAAATGATGGTTTATTCTATAATAATGAATACAACACCATACATAGTACTAAAATACCGTTTGTATATCTTGTTTCTACTGCCCCACTAGTCGTAGTAGTGGTAGCAGCCGCTGGGACAGTCGCGCTATTGCTTAATGTTGTTGCCCCTGACACTTGACCAACACTAGCTGCATCGGTCGTCACAGCATCAGTGGTCACTGCTGACTGCTTGGTGCTGGTCGCAACCACTAAATCCGTTTTGGTTGATGGTTTGTTGGTAGATACCACATCACCCTTAGTTGTGACACTTTCAATCGGACAGTACCCCTTTCCAAAAACTTGAGCACCTTGTGTGAATGCATAATTACATTCTTTATCATCTAATGGTTGTACTGATATCATACCACATCCAAAAACCTTGATATTGTCTTCACAGTCTTTCAAATAATTGAATTGACACATCACACCCTTTCCGTTATAACATTTCCATGTTTTGAAAGCCGTCCAGGTACCAACAGTAAATGGTGAACATGGTTTATCGATTCGAACTGGTTTACCCGCACACTTGGAATCCGAGTTCCATAACTCAGCATATCCTTGTCCATTCACCAAGCCAAGCAATACTAACCCAATTGTTCCGTACATTTTATTCTTTACTTTTTTAGAAGGAAAAGCATTGGATCCGATTGGAATTCAAGGGAATTGGTGGACTGAAACGAGGGCTAGTTTGTACTTCAAACCGGTATTTAGTATGTATGTTTTCACATACAGTCAGTAATACTCATAGTACTTCGTATTTAACCGTCGAAATAGAAACTTGAACATCTTGTTGACTCATTCCCAAAAAATTCCTGATTCTTAACTGTCAAATATAATATATTCTGTCACATCATGTATATGGTTACTATTGATCAAATTTCTTCTGCATTAGTTCAGTAAACTTTTCAGTTGGAGACTTTTTATCACCATTCTCTATTACAGCCAACTTTTCACGAATACCATTTACATCTAAGGTTAAAAATAAGATCAGCATACCCAGCTCTGTGTTGTGGTTTACACTGTAACCTTGAATGGTTTGACGTAAAGCCAATTCCCTGTTGGTGAATGCTTTACCCATTTTGCCCAAATTTTCAGAATCCATGTTTCTTTCGTGTTCGGCGAGTAATGCTTCTATTTGGACTGATAAAGTCAGCAATTTTGTAAATTAATTTTGAGAATGAAAGATAAAGATAAATGGAGAAGGAAAGTCATTACCCTTTCTACTAGGCCCCTTCATAAAGACAGCTTCCACTTTCTGATCCAAATTACTGTATGTGACAAACTGGGAAGATAAATGATACAATTGAACCAAAGCATCCAAGTTTTTATCTAAAATCAGTAAAGTGGAAAATAAGTACCAGATTTTTGTTTTCTAGTGTTGATGAAATTCTGTTTTCTGGTCTAATGGTTAAAAAAAACAAAGAAACCTCTTTCACTTCAAGTTTATCTGAGATATCTTTTGCTGGGTTAGCTTTTTTAGGAGCAGATGCTAACAAGTGATCAATTTTGGTTGGTTTTTGAGAGGAGATAGCAGCATCAGAAGCATTGAATGCATCATTTCGGTAGTGTTTGAACATTTCGATATCCAATTTTTGTAATTGATTCAATTGAGACTTTAAAGATCTTTTTTGACGTACAAGGGACTTTGATTTTAAAGCTTCAAATTTATTTTCTTCAAAGTAAGCTTTTCGTTTTAATTTCATTTGATTTTTGTAAACAATTGCAGGGTGCAATTTGTAGATGAATTTGGGAGCTTCTGATTGAGCAGTAGACAGACATCGATTTGTATAGAACATTTGTATTGCTATTTAAAAAATTATTGTTTCTTGTTTGGATTATCAATTCAATCGGAATGAAAAGAACAAAAAAAAAGGAGGAGAAAAAAGTCAACTCTGGAAATGAAAACAGGAAATATTATCAGATCAATCAATGCATTCAGGAATCCAATCTGGAATAAATTGAACTCAAATCAATTTCAATTAATAGCAAGGAGCTATGCTTCTTCTTCAACTCAAATGCCAATCAATACTGTACTTTCACTCACTTGTTCATTTTGTAGATTATCAAGTTTGTCCCTCAGCAAGAAGCTTGGGTTGTAGAACGTATGGGAAAGTTTCATTCAATCCTGAATCCTGGCTTAAATATTTTGATCCCTATCCTGGACTCAATAACGTACGCATACACTTAAACTTATTCTAGTTACGTTAAATCATTAAAAGAAATCGCAGTGGCTATTCCATCCCAATCAGCTATCACTCAAGGTCGATATAAATGATATATTAACCCTTGTAGATAACGTCACCTTGGCCTTAGATGGAGGTATCCTCAACTCAATTTATATATAGTTCTTTACTATCGTATTTATGATGCCTATAAAGCATCTTATGGAATTGATGATGCCGAATATGCTATTGCACAATTGGCTCAAACAGCAATGGTATTCATCCAGAGACTCATTTTAGAGAGCTGAAATTGGACAAATGACTTTGGACAAGACATTGGCAGAACGGTACAAACGTCATTATTGTTAATTTTAGTGCACTATTGAACTCACGTATCGTAGAAACAATGAATGCAGCGTCATCAGAAGTATGATTCGTACATTAATATATTAGTGGGGTATCAAATGTCTAAGATATGAAATCAAAGGTATTTTTTTATAATATTAACATCAAGATATTTATCCGCCTGAAAATGTTGTCAATAGTATGCATCAACAAGTGTCAGCTGAGCGAAAGAAGCGTGCAGAAATTTTGGAATCTGAAGGATCTCGGTATTGTTATGATTAGTTGACAATTTGATAGACAAGCTGCTATTAACGTTGCTGAAGGATCGAAACAATCACAAATTTTGGAGTCTGAAGCGTTCATGCAACGCCAAATTAATATCGCAGAGGGTAAGATCTATCACAAATAGCTTCTTTTTAACTATCTTTTTACTCGAAATGTTTACCCTTTATGTAATGCTAATAGATGATTAGGAGAAGCAAAAGCATTGTTATTGCGAGCGGAAGCAACTTCAAAATCAATTGAAAAAATCTCAACTGTTCTCAAATCTCAAGGTTTGGAAGGAAAAGAAGCAGTTTCGCTGACCGTTGCTGAAAAATACATTGATGCTTTTGGACAAATTGCCAAAGAATCCAATACAGTCATTGTACCTAGTAGTATGGGTGATCCTGCTGGAATGGTGTCATCATTCTTGAAAATTATGGATGGTGTCAATAAAAAGTAGTGTCATTTTTAACTTGCAAATGAAATAGTTGATTGGATTGAGTATTTTGTAAATCGATATTTTTAATGTGACTGCACATAACACGTATATTGCACATCATCTAATCACATTCATTATGGCTTCCCCTGTGTGCAACGCTCTATGGTTGGTATTGAATTGCAGGCTTATATTTCTTTCCCTCTCAAAAAATGCCAGAGATTAGAGAAAAGCTTGTCATTGTAGAAGATAATGGTTGTGGAAAAACATGTTTACTTATAGTATTCTCTGAATGAATAATGAATACTGATCCTCAAGTATTGTTTTAATTACTAATCAATTAGTTGATGGTGTTTATCAATTTAAAGTGCTATTTGACCAGGCAGAAGGTCTAGAAAAAAAGTTAACTTTTTCATGGCATCAAACATCATTCCAGATTTTAGAAGAATATTCAAAATATTCCGATCACCTGAAGAAACGAAGAGTATCAGTAACGCAGCAGTATTTAAACTATTGAGTTATTTGGGAATTGCAGTGACAATCATGGCACTTCGTAAACTTCAACTCAATAAGTGATTGTATATTAATATATGGATTTTTAACTCACTCTCGTTTCAATACTTTTGGGTTGTATTTCATCGAAACCATACCTAACATTAAAATTTCACGCAACATTAATCTCCTTTAGAAAAACAATTGGGTCACATACTACATTTACAATAAAAGCTATAAACAGAATTTGTATTTAAAAAAAGTGGTATGTGTTAAAAAAAAGTGGTTCTAAGATTGAAACAAATCCAATTTCAAAATCTCATTAGCATCCAATCGTAATCCCGCATCGTTTTGAGTTAAATTCAAAACCAATTCGGAAATACTTGGATAATTACTAACAAATGAATCAGGTAAAATCCCATGTTTGACGCTATCAAGGACAATGGAACGTTCCATGGCAGTATTGAATTGAGTGAAAAGTTCAAAGAGTACGATACCAAGAGAATAAATGTCGGATTTGGGACTGATACGACGCGATGATGTGATATGTTCAGGTGCAATATAGATGAATGTCCCAAAATCATCGCTATCACCATCTTGAGATAACATTCCACTTGGAATGGTGTGATCATAGATGGTTTTGGCAAGACCGAAATCACCCAAATGAATCTTATCATTTTGCATGAAAATCTACATGTTACGTGGATGAGCACTTACGTTTTCTGGTTTAATGTCCCGGTGGATAATGCTACGACTATGACAGTGTGATAAAGCGGATACAAGTTGCTATATTTTAATAATCAAATTCATTTACGAAAAAGATCTTTAAATTTTGTTGTTTATCTATTTTTGATCGATTTGTCAACCATAATCGTAAATTTTGACAATCATAGAGTTGCATTTGAATATAGAGAGTTGCAAAACATTTTTCTTCTGACGGATCGAATTTGGTAGAGAAATTAGTTTGTTGATCTTCATGCAAGCAATCATCATCTAAATTCAATGATTGTAGTTCATCAAGTATTTCTGTTGATCGTGCATCTGAGTCTGTCAATTCATCCGCCACTTCAAAGGTATCGTAATCTTCTTGTGGAGTGATGGGTAATGGTATAGGGTGTGATTCAATCCAAGCATTGTAGTATCGAACAATGTTTGGGTGGTCAGAAACAGTGGCCAATGTTTTGACTTCACGCAAGAAACGATGATCCTGAATTGAGAGTCTGCGTTCTTTTATAGGGGTATTTAGAAGCGTAGAAGTTGGGGAAGGTGTTAATGGTGTTAAACAATCGGCATCTTCAATTTCTTCAGGATAACAATTCAATTTGACTATATATTAACTTCCAAGATGGGTACCTAGATAGTTAGATATTTGATTAGTGTGTACCTTTTTTGATTGCATATTCTTGTCCATCCAAAAGATTTAAAGACCGATACACGTTAGCAAACCCGCCTTTCCCAATACAACTCAATTCTAATGTTCAATAATATTAGATTACCTTGGAATTCCATTTCATACCTCGAAACTGGAGCAATATCATCCAACAATTTAATGTGAATGACAAAGATAAAATCCAAATCAATAATTCCCTTATCCAATGACGTAAAAGTTAATTCGACCATTTTTCTAGACGGCATGGCCAAAGTTTTCAAAGAATTGTTGAAAGACAGAGGAAAGGTCAAGTTTGGAAAGAACTGATTGATATTGGTACCACCATGAACTTTAAATAGGTTGGTAGCCAAATGATTTGAATACAAGATATAGTAGTGAATTGGATGAATTAAAAGAATTGGATAATTGATGGTGTCATAAATAGACAACATCAACGGACTTAAGTGCCGGGTTGGAGAGAGGGCCTTTTGAGTCGGTATCATTTTAGAATGAACAAGGGTATCAGTATTTAAAAAATCAAGTTTTGGAGTTTGCTTCGTGGACATTAAAAAGGTGTTGTTGATTGTTGTTGTTTATATAAGTTTCTGATGCATGAAATCTTGAGCCTAGTAACGTTTAGTACCACTCAGTTTAGTTACAGATACGCCCATGCGATGGTCTGCTGACTGTGGTATGTTATCGGATTGAACTGGATCACAAGTGTCAGTTGGTTGATAGATGTAGCGTGTTTCCATAAACTAAAACCCTTACATAATAATGGTGTTTACTTAGATAAAGTCTTGAATCTGTCCATTATTTAGTCCCGC
Source organism: Globomyces pollinis-pini (assembly GCA_025399215.1). Taxonomy (NCBI): domain Eukaryota; kingdom Fungi; phylum Chytridiomycota; class Chytridiomycetes; order Rhizophydiales; family Globomycetaceae; genus Globomyces; species Globomyces pollinis-pini. Next base: position 12,797 of record MU621109.1, on the reverse strand, counting down.
CCCCCATTCACTAAAACTGGAAATTCCATCATTCTAAAACTCAGGACCCATCAGCCTTCCCCTTTCCATGAATGATCATGACATTCCACTTTGAAATGACTTTATCTTCATCATTGTCGTTTATTGTTGATAATGGCGTCTTATCACTCTTGTAATGCTTTATCGTCACATCAAATCTTCAAACATGTCGTACAAACCTTACAAAGGCATAATCACATTACACTTATCTTGAACATCACCCTCATTAACCTAGCCAATTACAATTTTTTTTAATGGTAAAACATACACAATCTTAGTCAACCTGACAATTCAATAACTCAACTTGAAAGCATGACGTGTGTCGGCTTACTAATCATACTGTCAATAAGCCTCGATCAACGAAGTCAACTATCCTGTGTGTGAATGAATCAGAATGGGATAAACAAATTGAATATGTGACCAGTTTAAGGTTGATAATCATTACATATTTTTAGTGGTACTAGTAGAAATATGATCAAGATGATTAAGGAATAAATATTTGTGATGGACTAATGTCTAACAAAGTAAGGTTAATCAGGATGAATCAGAAGGACATCAGAAAGAGCAAATAATGATTACTTAATTAGTTACCAATAATACAACAAGTGCTAGGGTACAGTCACTATGGACACTACTTTAGAGCCAGTTTGGATAACTACTTGTTGCTAACAATGTGTTATTGATCTGTTTACTGTCTCTTGATCTCTCACCAGTTCTTGTTTTTTCTTCGTTTTTTAAGTCTCCTTCAAACTTTGTTTTATCTTCATGCTCGCTACTCCTATGCCTCAAAGTCTTCCTGATCTCAACTCTGATTCCCCTTCAACTACCGTATTTGTTGGGAATCTCTCTTACTCTTCCACTCAAGACTCCCTCAAGGAACTGTTTGCTGTCGTGGGAAATACGTAATATCTATATTCACTCTAACTCCCCTTTAGCACTACCATTCGCTTGATCACTCGCTACGGAAAGCCTAAAGGTATCTTATTCTCTTGCTTATCCTCTAGGCTTTGGTTTCGTTACTTTTGCTACTCAAGACGAGGCTGAAAGTGCTATTGCTGAATTCGATCAAAAGGATGTTGATGGTCGTTTGCTCAAAGTTCAACTCGCAGTCCCAAGAACTAAATCAGAAAAACCTAGAAAACCAAAAGCTGAAAAGGTATTTTTTTGCTTTTCATTTATCTGGTAGAGACTTGATGATGTTGACTCTGCTGATGTCGAAGCAAAAGACGAAGCTCCTAAGAAACCAAAAAGAAAGCCAAAAAAGGCTTTCAAGAAGAAGGCCAATCCTGAAAAAACTGCTGAATCGGACGAAAATGCTACCTCTAAATCTGAAACCGAAGTCACAGCTGTCGCTGCTGATGAAAAACCAGTCAGAAAATTAAAGCAAAAAATTGCTAAGGACAGAAAACCTAGAGAACCTAGAGATCCAGATGCTCCTTTATCCGAAACTATGGTGTTTGTTCGTAACCTGCCATTTGAAGTAGAAGATAAAGATTTGGAAGTTCTATTCAAGCCTTACGAAGTCAAATCTGCCCATGTGGTCCGTAGTAGATTTGGCCGTAGCAAAGGTTTTGGCTTTGTTGATTTTCTTGATAACGAAACTTTGGTCAAAGTTATTAATGAATTCAATGGTGCTTTGGTAAATGAACGTCCAATCATTGTCAAGCCAGCTTACGCCGATGAAAGAGCTGGAAAGGTTGATAAGCAAGAGTAGCTGTAACTTCTTTTTTTAATATACGATAAGATGAATTTGCTGGTTTTATTGATTAATCTTTATATTCTTCACTTTGTAATAAAAACGTACTTGAGTCAATATTGATTCTCCAAATGGAAGTGGTTATACCCTCATTTTTAATATAACTAGATTTGGTAAATACTTGTATACTTCCGAAATTAACTACAAAATGAAATCAGCAACAGATTACAAATTGCAAATTTATTCAATATTAATGAATAATGATAATATCTGTAACATTCCACAGAGTCCAGCAAGAATGGCAATGATTATAGAAAATATTCGTTTCCAACTGGTATGTTCATTTGGTCTAGTTACATTACAATAGAAAACGCATGGCAGAATATAACACATAATCACACCACCTGTAGCGCCGACAAACACCAAAATCATTTCTAAATGTGGGACTAAAAAAGCGCAAGTATAAGCCAAGACAATTATAGTGATGGATGATGAGATACGTCGACCTTGTTCAGTTGAGAAATACTTTCTTTGAAAACACCATCGTCTTGGAAAATAACTATCAGTCACTTCTGAGGATATTTCTTCATAAGCACCTAAACCATCCAAATCAAATATTGTGCCTAACAGTGAATCAATAGAAACACGACAAGGATGAGCTTGAATAGGAAAAGATAATGCTGCTAAACTAGAATAACATAACCGACCAATAAGAATGGGTGTTGATTTTGGATCTAAAATTAATATAAAGAACAGTTACAATTGTCCAATACAATCATGCTTGTGTTTGAACCAAAAGTTATGTATCCAATAATTCCAATTATCATATATAAACTACCAACAAACACTACCGACAAATCAATTACAGAATGAATATGACTAATTTTTGAATGATCCAATTGTTGAGGACTTTTATAATCAGCATTAATGTCCTTGTAAATAGTAAAAATCTGTTTTGAAGATTATCACTATTAATATTACATTTTGATGGCATGTAAATGCAAAGATGAAGATCGGAATACATTGAATAGTATCAGGGGAGATATGAATGATTGATATCGGTTCTTTGGTAGGATCATATAAATCTTGGGATTTGAAACTTTCATATGGAATGACAAACCCTAAATATAGCGCGCATATTAATGCCGTTCCTATTTTCAGTATGTTTTTGATTACCTGAAAACCACCAGAATTCATCAACACTTTTGGCGCACGTTAATGGTATGATAATTATTAAAAAAACTTTGATTAATCACCAAGTATTTACCAATCATCCAAAAGTATCGATTGGTTAATATAGACATGAACATTGTATTGATCGAATCATCAGGTATCAGATCAATAACCACTTGTGGCATACAATCCCCAATGGACACAACGTAACTGACTGCGAATCCAAAACATGCAATCCCCACAAATATATCGGAAAGTTTTGCCAAATACGGTGATAGAATGGTATTGGATATAGAACTATAGGAAGCTTCTCCATCGCTTTCCACTAGTATTCTAGGAACCGGATTTTCTGCATTGCCATGAGTGATCTCTGCGGACAACACCAGTAAACGTAATGTAAACCATGTACCAATGATCGATAATACAACAATAACACATCCTAATCCTAGCCCAACTAGACGTAAGGGATTGAATAGCCATACCAGTTGAAAATGCGTAAGGTAGACTCACTATTCCCGTTCCCAAGATGGTATTGCACAGATCGATCGTAGATGTGAGTACTATACAGAACAATTAGTAATTCTATTCCCACCTGATGATGATTTTCCAGTTTCCAATAAAATTGGTGTGACAGCTTCCAAATCATCAGAATCGATCACTGATTGACCACGGTAGTACAACGAGTCCATATCTCGTACATTTGTAGCTACACGATTTGATCTTAATATATTGACATCTGGACTGAGATGACTTTGTTTATACGATTGGCTAGAATTCCTTCGAATTAACGTTGGTGGAGTGAAAGAATTGGACATTTGCTCCAGAATTGAAATTTAATATTATCTATGATTTCTATGAATACTATTTTCTTGTTGTGTTTAAATTATAAGATTTGATACGTCATCGTCGGTTTGTTTGACCCAAATATCTGAGAGCCAAGTCACCGGTTGTGAGGGTTAATGGCGATAGTTAACAAACAACCCTAGGATCAATTTTAATGAAAAATGAAATTATCAATTGAAGATCAAGAATTCAAAAATCATTTACTGAACTCAATCGATCATGAATTAAAGTAAATGCTATTGATTTAATTGTAAACAGTGAATTAAAATCTCATGGATGGTTATCACACTCAACCTTCAATCAATTATTACACGCTTTGGAATCAGAACGAAATCCGATTCAAAAACATTCATCTAACAATTTGCAGAAATGTATTGCCTTATACGATTTTAATCCAGAAACAAATGATGATTTATTGTTGAAACAAGGGGATGAGGTATTAATTTTACAAGATGGTATGTAAAAAATCATCTAAATTATTTAGTGGATGATGATTGGTATAGAGGTAGAGTAGGTGCTCGGGAGGGATTGTTTCCAAAAACTTATGTTGAATTGAAATGAGTTTTTTGAAGTAAATACATTATTGTAATTTAAATGGTTTTTAGTCAAGTTTATTGCTAATGAGAATCGTCTCAATTCAGTTTTTAAAAAGGTTTTTGACACTCAACTTTTGTTTCGCACCGTAGTATAAGACTTTCAACCAGACGCGCTATTTTTAACCATTACAACATGTCATTCCGAGAAATGAAAGGTACAGGAGAGTAATTTTCTAAATAGATAGGTAATCTATTTATTTATTTTATTAATAGTGTTTACTGAACAACTGCGAAGTTTAGGCTGCAGCCATACAGTATCTATTGAAAGTTTTAGAACTCCAAACTTTGAACTAATGGCCAAAATATTATACTGGTTGATACGAAAGTAATCTAAATTTAACGTTGATGAGATTTTCATTAGCTATGATCCTTCTTTTGAAACTTCTGAAGAAATTGATACTGAAACGAAACGAGTACAATTCATCAAAACAGTCGCTACCTTTATCGTAGATGGTTTTGCATATTAAATATTTAGGCACCAAAGTCTCATTTAAGATTAAACACCAGAAATTTATACAAGGCGGATGGATACGCTGTAAAGGAGTTATTGAAAATAACTGGATTATTAACGAAAGCAAAAGAAGTTCCAATCATAGATGTAAGCAAACTCGTGGCATTCTTAATTGAATTACATATTCTGTCCTATGGAATTATATGTCCCCTACTCACGTTTTACACAATTGTTTTTATTATTACTTCAGTCTAATTGAAAGGATGGGATGTCTTTACCCCCATTGGATATTTCAAACAAATTATCAAAGTTAAAGACGTGTCGAACCTTGGCTACAACAATAACAGAAAAAGGAGCTGAATTATTTGATTTACTTGGTCGCGAACTAGAATTAAGAGTAATTTATTTGTCATAACTCTTAGGAAATTCGAACAAACGTGATATCGAGACCGTTCGAGTTAATGACGATGGAAACTGCAGTTACCGATGCAATCAACAAGTTAAATGAAAAACTTTCCATCACTCAAGTATCATTTGAGAACCTTCAAGCTGATGAATCTAATTTGAACTCAAAAATAGAAAAGAAAAAGGCAGAGTTTGAAAGGGCCGAGAAACGATTGAAATCATTGCAAGGTGTCAGGTAAATGGATTGAATCATGAAATCTTATCCTCACAGACCAGCTTATATGGATGAATACGAAAAAATCGAAGTTGATTTGATTAAAGTTTATGAGCAATACATTGAAAAATTCCGCAATTTAACGTTCTTGGAACAACAACTTGATGAATATAATAGAGAAGAACAAGATAAGTTTGAAGAGACCGAGAGTTCGTTAAAACGTATGCAAAATAGATTGAGAGAAGAGGAATTAGAATTGTTAAGGGGTGAAAATGATAGTAATAGAAACAGTCGACCTTCGAGACCAGCAGGTATATAAACCGATTATATTAATAATTGCAGCTGCCGGTTCACGAGGTAGAGGAATCAATCGAGTTGCTAGGGATGAAGAGTCAGATGAAGAGGAGTTTGAGGTACATTGTTGATCATTAATTAGTTGTAGGAAGATGCAGTTTCTTTAGATTCAGATGTTTCAAGTGGAGAGCTTGCAGAAGAAGATTTAGGATCTGCAGTCACCACAGAAGTGCATACACGTCCAAAAGGTGCTGGAGCTAATCAACGAGGAAATGGACATCGAGATGACGACGAAGAGGATGATGATGATGAGGATAGTAGCGTGGACATGGGTGATGGCGACGACGATTATTTCTAACGACATGACTAAAAATAACCTTTATTTTATATTATTTTACGTGAACATGAGTTTTGGCATTTAAAACCTTTTTTTAATTAAAATACACAATATAAAAAGGTTCATATTTGTGTATTAAGAGAAGATAGTTATTTTCATATATTTGAAGTGCAACATTACAATGCATAATAAATAAAAGGTATAGTAACTAATAGTATTTAAGATCAGTAGAATAAGTTCAAATATACTTTTATTTTCGCTTATACACTCACAGCGTATCTCAATATGGTGTCAATAATGTGAATTTTCACACCAAAAAACAAAAAGCTAGAAAAACGCGTACTTTTAAACTAAGAGGAAGTACGAACCAAACAAGACGAAGGTTTAGCTTGATATTGTTTCTGTTGAAGAGAATGCATGGGCAGTGATCGATTACTGATAGAAGGAAGGATAAACATTGGTTGACAGGTTAGAACTCTAATCGAAATTCTACTAACCATTTAGCTAAGTGCTGGTATACTTGCTTTATCTTCTCAAATTCCTCCCAAAATTTTTTTTCGATCTTCTTCGTATCTGTTTTCTCTACTTCCTCAATCATATGGTGAGAGTCATAACCTTCGTCATATTTCCCGACTAAATGTTTAGTCTCAGTGACTAAATTAGAAACATCTTATATTTTTCAGCTTTGAATCAGTAAAATAACTTAGAAAGTGAGTAACTGAATGTTTATTAAGTTAAACACGTCTGTCCCAAATTCTTCATTTTAATTTACTATAATTTAATACACAATGCAAACCTTAAACATAGTACTTTGCTCATTAAAAAAGTTAAAAAAAGGTAAAAAGTAACATTTGTTACTTTTACATCCTTGATGGCAGACCCCAACACTTACTTTACTCTAGATGAGTATAGTAACGTGAGACAAGCAAAACAAAATATGCCCACACCTTATCAATGTTTTGGAGACCCAATGAAGGGCACCAACAATGGATCAAATGTTGGCAATTCCAAAGAAATTCAAACTCAAGGGAAAAGTAATGTAAGATGTATGTACTTAATTCAGTGATTATGATAAATCAGATTAAGAATGGTAATCAAATATGTTAACTTTAGACCGTCTTTGGTTGAAAGGGTTAATCACGCAGTACTCTTAAAATTCTACTGCATCAAACGTAGTTGGTGTAAGTGATCGAACGCCAATCTACCGGTTAGTAAACAGTTATAACAGTATTACCTCTAAACGTGGAATGAAGCAACTTAATATTTCTCAACGAATAGAACAACCTTTGCATAAAAGCCGATCCAAATGTCAGTAATACCATTTATTTAACAATGTAGAGCGAAACAGAATTGGAATAACGTAAAGGAGAGGAACCATCTTTATAAAGACGAGAATTATACTGAAAATGTGCCAGAGCTTATTCAAGACCAATTTCGGGCCGATTTTGCAGCAATGAAGTCTTTGAATGCTTAGGGTTATTTGCAACTTTCTACCCTGGAGATCAAGATCTTCTTTCAAAAAGCATCGCATCGTCTACTTTTTCTGAATCAACTTGAAATGTAAGAATCTGGTTTTTTTGAGGGTTTCCCACTAATTGTGATCTCAAAAATCCAAATACTGACTCATTTGTATGAATCTCGTCCCTATTGACCGAAGTACGATGGTACTACTATACACCAGGCGTGTTTATGTCGCAAAAATTTTCATTCTATTTTTATAAAATCTCAGTCAATATATAATCAATCTCATTAAAACTTTTACATTATTCTTTTAAATGTAGTCTTTTACTTAAGGGTTAAAAAAAAATTATAAAATTGAATCTAAAATTTAATCAATATTTGGTGTGCATTCCATTCGCGTTTTTAACAGCCTGTAATCGTTTTCCATAGTTTCCACAGAACTTTGTACCTAATTCTGGTGTAGGTTGTAAGCAAATTGATGTTAAAGCTTCCCAAAGCTCATCTTTTGACGTGCACTCTTGAAATTCAGTTTCAAGTTTATGCTTCATCCATTGCCAGACATTCTCGATTGGGCTCAAATCAGGTGAGTATGGTGGCCATTCAAGAAAATTCACTCCTTTTTCGCCCAAAAACGCGGTTACGTCTCTATGCTTGTGACACGGCGCGCTGTCATGCATGAGCTTGAACGGACCAAATTGATCAACCGCATACTCGTATTCAAGTAGAAGTTCATCTTGAAGGAGGTCAATGTACTTGAGTCCATCCAAGTGAGTGCCTTCGATTGGCACCAGAGGACCTCGTCCACGTTTTGAGATACATCACCAGACCATTAAGCTGATACCGCCAGAGTGCTTTTTAACTTGAACTGGGAGACTACTTTGAGTAGTATTTTGACGGTCCCAAACTGTGCCGTGGCGATGATTCGGCTGTGTTTGGAATTTGGACTCGTCAGTCCACAATACGTTACCAAGAAGACAGACATTTCCACGAAGCCATTTATTGACAAATTGCAATCTTTCGATTTAATTTCGTTCGTTGATTGGACATTTTACCCATCGTTTGAGTTTCGCGTATCCATTTTTCTTTAAAAAATCGCGAACTGTTTGAACTTTAGGATACCATGGTTCATTAGGCATCTCTTGACGTAATTCTTTGAGCAGCTTTGGCACAGAAAGCTTATTGAAGCGGTAGACAAGTCTTTTGATTTTTACCCCCATAGCAGCTGAGATTCTTGACCGAACTATTCTAGGACGTAATGGTAGGCGTTCAATGAGACTTTGACGCTTGAGAAACATTCTGATAGTTGATGGGGATCGTTTGATGATACTACTGATTTGAGTAGCATTGAACCCATTTGCTTGAGAATTTAGAATTAATCGTTTCTCAGCTTCTGTAAGCCATTTACCCTTCGCCATTGTTGTTGTGGTTGAACTGAGATAGCTGATTGTATAGCTTTTGACGCGTTTAGCCGTCGATGACCATAATTTAACTTTTTTGGGATCAAATTACGTAATACTTTACGGACAATCAATTGCAAAAGAATCTTAATAATTAACTGTAACCCTAACCCCTTCATAAGATGTTGAGTACAATCGACCGATTGAGTTTAAAATTTATATAATTATTCTTGAATTTATGAGATATCTCATTCATTCAAGTTCTCACTTAAATTTTTTTATTATGTTATAATAAGTATTAAAAAATAAACAAAGAAACACTGAAATAGAATGACATGCATTCTACTTCAGTGCTTCTTTGTGTTCGTTTGTGATTCTGTAACTCAATGCGGGCCCAAAAGGGTCCGCCTCAAACTTAAAGCCACGTTTGTTTGGGCAACTTGCCTCAAACGAAATAAAACAACATATGTTTAATTTTCTTAGCTAAATTTAATTATCTGTAGGTTAACATAATTATCAAAAAGAGAAGAGGATTTACTGGACACTTCAAAGAAATTAGATTATATACGTCAGAAACACAAAAGAGAATGGGGTGCAAAACATAGACTTCGCACTTCGCCTTTAAATGTTGGAGATCTTGTCTTATTATTTAGGGCTTGCCCGTCTTCTTCTTCTAATGGAAATCTAATACTATATATTATAGTATTATAGGGGCAAAAAGTGCCACCCCCAAAGTAGTAGGTAAAATGGAATTTGTTCATTTGGTGATAAAAATCAATATTAGATGATAAAAATTGCCACCCCCAATAACCCTTAGGGGGAAAAACTCTTTTAACACCAAATCACTCAGAAACCTATATATTCTTTTATTTGCAGTTAAATTATTCAATATAG